>JASANP010001114.1:0-146109 GCA_030849625.1 Wallacemonas sp. TrypX
GTCGCGAGCGTGGCTGCCGTCGCCACGGTGGTGACTGTCATGGTGCTGTGAGCGCGCAGCAGCAGCAGACTCGGGCACCGCACCAGCATGCCCGCTGCTCTGCGGCCGCTACCCCCCCCCCCACACACACACACACTATTTTGTTTTCGTTTTGCTTTACCTTGTTTCCTCCTTTCCACTCGCTTTGCCGTCGTGGGTCCCCTCAGCCGCGCGGGCAGACATGCCGTGTTCTCGGCCCTCGTGTGGACACCGTCCCGGTCAGCGCGAGGCGCGGCACCGCTGCACCTCAGTAGAAGCGGTGCCGCGCCGTGGCTTCTGTGCACTTACACCCGCCAGCGCTGCCAGGGTGCGAGTGGGTGAACCCCACGGGTGCCTCCCTTTCGATCTTTTGTTTCTTTGTTTTTCCACGCCTTGTTTTTTCTCTTCTCCACCCTCCGCAGGCGGCGCCTTCGCGTGCCGCCCAGACAAACGAGCACACAGGGATTGGAGGGTCGCAGAGACTGGGACGGCGCGGCGCACCTTCTTCGGTAAACGGTGTGCTCGCGGTCCCGGTGACTCTCTCTCTCCCGTTTCTTCCCTTTCTTCTTTCTTTTCTGGTGATGTGCGGGGCACGCCAACAGCCATCCTTCCACCTTGAAGGCGCTATCGTGTAGGACTCGATTCTGCCTCCCACCCGCCCAGCCAAATCTGTTTTATTCCTTTTTCTCTTCATTTTTCCTTTCTTGGTTGGCTGTTCCTCATTATATAGGCAATCACAAGGCCTCGCCGCCCTCCCTCCTCCCCCCCCCCCTCTCCTCCCTTGCACCGTCACCCTCACGCGGTGCCTGGTGCGCGCATGCCCGTGTCGTGCGGGTCTTCGCAACGGCCGTCCGCAGCGACGGTGCGAATGGCAGCAATGGGCTGTGACAGTTAGCTACCTTCATGAGTTGCCGTTCACCTTCTCTTCTTCATGCCTCGTTATCTCTCTCTCTCTATTCTCTGTTGGCCGTGCGCGCGCCTCGTTGTTGTTGTTTTTTTTTTGTGGATTTACTCTTAGAGTGGCGAGTGCTCGGGGGTCTGTTCTTGTTGCTCCACGTAGCTCCAGCAACCCTGCGTGTGTGGTAGACATCCGCGGTTGCCTCTCTTGTCGTGAGTGAGTGCCCGAAAAAAAACATCCGCAGAAGAGAGAGGGTCGTGGTTGGCGGCGGCGACGCGTGGTGTGACCCCTTCCGCTGCTCGATTCGCCGTGTGTGCCTGTGCGGATGATGGTGACACACCCGCCCAACCAGCTGGCGTTGCCGGCATGGGTCAGTCAGGTACTGGGTCGACTTGATGCGTCGCAGCAACAAGCGGCGGCGGCCGATCCCAACACGCCTCTGTTGATCCAGGCTGGAGCAGGTAGTGGAAAGACGCAAACGATGGCCGCACGCATCGCCTTCCTCATCGCCTCTGGTGTTTCTCCGTCAAGCATCCTAGGCATTTGTTTCACTCGCAAGGCCGCCGAAGAGCTGCGCTCACGTGTGCAGCGGATGCTTCAGTCAACGCCTTGTGCAGTGGAAGGAAAGGCACTGAAGCTGCGCACACTTCACGCATTCGGTTTGGAGTGTTTGCGACGGTACGACAGAATAGATGACACCACAGATGTTTACGATCATCAGCGTCAACGAAAGGTCGCCGAGGACGTTGTGCGCGCGCATGCACGTGTGGCGCGAGACGCAGACGCGGTGGAACGGTTGCTGGACTTCGTGAACGCCGCCAAAGCCAAAAAGACCCTGCCTCCTGTCGAGACGAACCCAGCGCGGCAGGAATCGTTCCTCTTTCGCTTCTACGAAACCGCCCTGCACGAGGAGAAGAACGCTGTTGACTTTGGCGACCTTCAGCACATGTTCTATGAACTCCTGAAGCCACAAAAGGCGCCGGTGTCGGGTGAGTCGTCAGACGCCGGCCTAGGTGGTGGAGGCACGGCGAAGGCAATGCCTGGTGGCTGCCCCGTGTCCGCCGGGCCGCTGGTTGTCTCGCCCATCTGTGATTCGCTCCGACATCGCTTCACGCACATCATTGTCGATGAATTTCAAGATTTAAACGAAATTCAGTTCGAGATTGTGGCACTTATGGCAGGTGACGCGTGCCGTGTGACGTGCGTAGGCGACCCGCACCAGTGCATATACAGCTGGCGGGGCGCGATGCCGAAGATATTTGATCAATGGAAGTCACGCTTTCCTCAAACGCAGCTGCGCATGCTTGGCATCAATTACCGGAGTGACCCACCGATTGTCGGCGCGGCCAATAGCCTCGTGCGTGCCACACAGGCCCCTTTCCATGTGCGGCACAGCTATGACCCTGTCCTGCTCTCATGCCTAAGTACGGCGGATGAGTGTGCGGCCGTGGCCTTCATGATCGAGTCGTTTGTGCGTGTCCGAGATCCCGACGTGGTTTACGGTGACATCGCCGTCCTCTGCCGAACGCGTGCACGCGTCGCGGATTACGTGCGCGCGCTTCGCGATTACGGCATCCCCACGGTTGAGCTGAGGAGCCTTGCCGGGGACGGCCTTTCCACGGTTTCGTCACTTCTGGCTTTCTTGCGTCTGTGTATCAATGCGCACCGAGACGATGATGTTCGCGTCGTGTTGACCAGCGCACCGCGTCGGCTTAGTCCGCGGGTAAGCCGCGCCTTCATGATGTCCCTCTACGCGACCCGCGATGACCTCCAGCGGCGTGATGCGTGGAGCAGCGACACCGGGAGGGATGATAGCGGCGGCGGCCCGTCGGCAGCGGGTTTTCGCTATTCGCTTTACAACGTGCTGAAGAGCTTGGTCCATCACAGCTTCTCGGTGGATGTGTTTCCACTCATGGGCAAGGTGGCTAAGCCGACCGCGGTTATTCTGCGCGAGTTTGTGGCTATTCTCGAAGCCGCACAGCAGTTGTTCGATGAGTTTCACCACCGCTTCGAAGGACGTGGTGTTGTGCCAACCACGCATGACCTGGCCGATGTCGTCGCCAGCTGCATCGACTTGATAGTCACCAAAGCCCATTACGATGAGGGTGATGCAGACGCACCGCTCGCCGGGAGGAAAGGCACGCGCAAACGAGTGCGCCGGTCCTCTGTCAGCCACGCGGAAGAGGCCTCTTCCACCGCTCCGGTTGATGGCTGTGCGTCGAAGGACTCAGACGAGTCGCCGTCGTCACCGCCGCCCTTCCGGTCGTTGAGAGAGCTACTTGAAGCGTCTCTGGCGACGGTTCGACAGGAAGCGGCCTCGCACACCGCGCCGCAAGCCCCCGCACCGGTGGCGATAGTCAAGAAGGAAGAAGAACCTGGTTGCGCAGCGGCCATCGGTTCGTCTGTGGGCACCGCGGCGCACCAGAAGCAAATCATCGACGTGGATGTCGACAGTGATGTCGAGGAGTTCTCACCGGTTCATCCGGATAGCTCTTCGCGGCGCAACCAGCAGCCGCAGCGGCCACCACGTGAGTGGGCCTCACTGACCCGGCCCGAGCAGCTTCTTCTTTACGTTCTTGATGAATTCATGACTGTGGCCCCCACTGATGAGTTCGGACTACTGGACGTGCATGGTGCCGCACGCGAGAGCGCGGCGACTGACGGTGGTGGGAAACTGGCAGCCCCAAACACTGAGGCGCGCGCCAGACCCGCTGTGCAGGTGGGCACCGTGCACAGCGCCAAAGGTTTAGAGTGGCCTGTCGTCATTGTGCCTGGCTGTTACGACGGACACTTCCCACTCAACAACGACGACGAGGAGCGCCGTGTCTTCTACGTCGCCATGAGCCGCGCAGAAACGCAGCTAGTCCTCGTCACGGCACAGACGGGGCCGGTGCCTGCGGAGGGACGTGCCACGCATGCTCAGCCTACCGTCGAGCGGCTGCGCCCGTCGCCGTTTATTCAAGATATTATCCGGCAGCGAGGCCACGTCGTCGGCACCTACGACGACATCCGACAGCCTCGCAGCACGCATGAATCGGTTGATGCGCAACCAGATGCACCGCGTTCGTCTGCTTCTGAGCCATCACCGTCCACCACAGGTGCGTGTGGAAGTCTGCAGCTCTTCGACTACGCCGAGTTAAAGGCACGTCACCATCAGCGACAGCTGGAGATGTGACGCGGGCGCTGGAGCGAACGTGCGGCGGGTCGTTGTCGCTAGCGTGCCGTGGCGCTACACGCGTGGGGAAGTGTGAGCTTGTCATTCAGGTCAACGCGGGAACCAGCCAACCAGTCAGCGCCGAGACTTTTTATTCTCTCTATCCTGTGTGTTTGTGGTGGAGGCGGTGGGAAAGGGAGAAAGCGCTTGGTGGTGAGACGCACGTCGATCAGCAACCGAAGCTCCCTCCCCCCCCCCATTGAGTCACTTCCCCTGTGCTGATGAAAGAAGGCGATTAGAGAGAGAGAGAAAAAAAAAAGAAGAGTTGTATTACCTCGTCTCTTTGCCCCTCATATATCCACTGCTTTCTGCTCTTCGCCGGCGGGCCTCCGTGGGGAGACGCCGAAAACAAGGTGCGCGGTGAGGTGCTCTTTCTTTTGTTTGTGTGCGCGTGTTCACTTTTGAGTACGTGCGTGTTTGGCCACGCTCGCCATCTCCCCCCTCCCTTCTCCCCCCCCCTCTCTCGTTTCTCTGTCTCACCTGACTCATGTACTTGTTGTGGCGGTCACGGTTGTGTGTTAATCTGTGTACAAAGTCGTCCTCTCAAACCAATGAAACGTGCGAGTCATGTTCGGGGGTTTTTCGCCGGGTCAGGGATAGGTGCGTTCAGCGAGCCCGCCGTTGTCGACCGCCTCTTGACCATGACGGGCTGCTTCTCTTCCGAGACGGAGAAGGTCACCGAGGCTGTTCGCGTCGTGTACCTCGGCACCGCCACCTACGACCTCCCCGAGCCCGAGCTGAAGCAAACGCGTCTGTTACGTGAACGCGGGTGTCAGGTCGTTTCACTCGCTGTTGCCAACCCAGAGCTGGTGGCACTCTCAGCCGCACAGTGTGATACACTGCGCACGGCGGACATCGTGCTCGTGTCTGGTGGCAATACCCTCTACGCTGTGCGGCGTTGGGAAGAAACGGGACTGGCGAAGGTGTTAAGGGGGATGGTGGACGCGGCGGTCTCCGGTGAGCGCGTGGCGAAGCTGCCCGTGTTTGCCGGTGGAAGCGCAGGCGCGATTTGCTGGTTCACCAGCGGCCACAGCGACTCCGCTGACCCGTCAACCTACCTCAAGCCCATGCTTTTGTCGGCAATGGGCAAGGACGCTGACGCAGCAGCAGCCGCAGACGAGTCCGCCTCGTCCTCGTGGTTCTACATACGTGTGCATGGCCTGGACATACTGCCGGGCTTCTTGTGCCCGCACTTTGACCAGACGCAATCCAACGGTGTGCTGCGCGAGGACGACTTCAGCAAGATGATGAAACGTCACCCGGCAGAGCGGGGTATCGCAGTGGACCACTGGGCGGTGCTTGTATTGGACGGGACCGGCCGCTACGAGGTCTTCTCGGTGCCTGGAAAGGCACGCGCTGTAGTGGACACATCATCGCAGGACGCGACCAGCACGGTGCCGGGGGTTTTCACACTGGACGTTCATCAAGGGACTCTGACGCGGCGGCGCGTGCCCGCGTCGGGAACGGTCGAGGAACTGCTCAGCGAACCGCGGGGAGCACTCGTCGCCGACCCTTTTGAGCGATTCTTCGCCATGCAGAACCCAACCCCGTCCTCGGGTGCTCTTCTTAAGCGCTAAATATCTACGGCGGAGCAGAGTAGAGGAGCGAAACACGAGAGGCTCGCCTAGAACAAAAACAAAACAAGCAAGTCTTTGGGGATAAAACAGATAGTGACACCGTGCTGGTCTCGCCCGAGTGAACAGGGACGATGCTTTTCATTCATCATGTTGTCGTATTAGCCTCTCTCCTTCTCCGTCTCTGTCTCTGTCTGCCTTGGCTTTGACTGTCCCCGTTCGATGGCCAGTGTCGGTCGTCGCGACGTGTAGGTACTTCTCCGCGGCGTTTGCCGCCGAGGCGAGCATGCGCTGCACAGTATCGCAGGAATCTCTCCAGATGCCACTTCCGATCACCTCTCTCCGTGTACGTACGCACACACACGCTCTCTTCTGTCTCAACCGCCACCTCTCTCGTCTTCGATTTCGTGTCAGTTCAGGTGTGTGTGATCACCGACCTTTTTTTTTCTCACTCACTACGCTCTTTTTTTCTCTCCTGGCAGGTTGCCTCGGTGAAGTTCGCTGACTGCGTGTGTGTGTGTGTGTGTGTGTGTGTGCACGGACAGGGTTCTTTCACTCTTTCGCTACACACGTATTGGGGTATTCCCCCCACCCTCCCTCTCGTCACAAAATATGCAAAGCAAGCGTCCCCGCTCTGCCAAGGTGCCGCCGGTGAGTGCCTCACCGCGCGAGGCGATGGCGAGCCCCAACGCACACGCTGCGGGTGGTTCAGTGGCAGCGGCACCGCCCAGCCGTTCGGTGTCGTCATCGCGGACGGGGGTAAAACAGGCTATGTATGTCGTCATCATCAGTCTCTCCGTCCTCATCGGCCTTGGTGCGGTACTCGCCGTCGTCGCCCCTACGGCATGGCAGACGCACGTGAGCGAGCCTCTCCAGCGCCGCATTTTTGAGGCCCGGATGGGTCTGCCCACGGAGCGCGCACCGGACGACGGGACGCAGTGGACCGACGCGCTCGAGGACGCTGCGCCGCCACCGCTGCGCGGCGCGTCGGTGGCCCCTGTGACGCCCTCTGCTTCGTCGCACCTTCACCCTGCGCACCACAGCACGAATGCGACTGGGCTGCGGTGCTATACCTTGGAAGAGTACAGTGACGCCTTCCTTTCGGCGCCGGCTCGGCGATCGCGGCGACGTCACTACTTCCAATGTGGTGTGCGTGTGACAGACCTGCGCACCGAGCATCGGCCGGACCACCGCCGTGTGTGTGACGCCGCCACGGCAGAGGGCACCGCCTACCCCGATCTTCGCATCGTCCTCACAGAGAAGGAGGTTGGGTGGCATAGCCAATGGCAGCGCAACGCGGCGGCCGAGCGCATCTCACTCGACCGCTTCGGCGATGACTACTGTGATTGCATGGATGGAACAGATGAGCTGCTGACGAACGCATGTTCGATGGTGACCGGGTCGGGTATGCCCCTCGTCGGTTCCCGTTGGAAGTCGTACCTAGTCGCGAATAGCGACGTGCAACTCTATGAGGACGTCCCACCTCTAAAGGAGGACGTGGCGCGTCGCACAGCTCAAACCTATCGTCGTCAAGGACCGGTGCTCCCGGTGAGGTGCGAAGAGGATCCTACCGTCTTGTTGCCGCCGTCGATGGTGGCTGACGGAATTGTTGATTGCAGCGATGGCAGTGACGAAAGCGAGCGGGCTTGGGCATCGCCTACGCTAGGGTACAAAGCTAGGGACCCGGATGAGCCTGACGCGGACGTGCGCCGCCGTGCGCAGGTGTACACTCAGCGGCAGGAGCAGCGTCGAGCCAACGCGAGGGCTGTACAAGCCGCGTGGCGCATACGACGCGATGCGCTGGAGCCTCAGCGTACCCATCAGTGGGTCGCACCGTCGACCGCGTATGTTTCCCTGCTCAACCCACAGTACGTCAACGTGCGTGCTCTTCTCGTCGACACGGGTTACCTCTCGTTGTTCACCACGGAGGAAGTTTTGGCGGCGCGGGTGGCGTTGCAGGAAGTGTTGCACACCGTGTTCACCAAAGGCCACGCGCTATTCAAGACACGGGTGGCACGTGGGTGGGATTCGATGGGCAAAGTGATCACTGATAGGCGTACGGAAGTTGTCGTTACGCTCAACAACATCACACAGCGCTTCAACACCCTTCGGCAGTTCGTCTACAACGAGGTGCAGAAGCGCGGTGTGCAGACACCTGCCGAAGCGAACGTCGATGTGCAGATCCTTCAGGAGCTCGACCAACTCGAGGCCGCAAAGGGCGAGGTCGAGAACGATCTCACCTATCATGACATTATCCTCCAGCAGCGTCTCTTCGGCGACTACTTTGAATACTACCCGCTCTACAGCAAGGTGTTGTCCCTTCCGTACGCAGATGTCATTGACCCCTACCGCAAGAGCCACATCGGCCACCGTGCACGGGTGAAAACAGGTATGACCGTCATGGAAGCGCTCGTGGCGCAACGTACAGAAATGCACCGCCTGGCCATGGAGGGGCATGACCTGTCCACGGCCGCGAGCGCCGCCACGAGCGTACTTCATGTAGATAACATCACGGTCGATTTGGTCGGCATCCACTACGGTCGTCACCTCGTGTGGCGGCAGTTCTTATCCTTGGAGAAGGAGGGCGAGGCGGTGGCGCGTGCCTCGGGCATGATCCCGCCGGATGCGCCGTACGACCCTTCTGTGTTCGCGGCAGCGGCGGCGGAATCGCCGTTCCGTCGCTCGCCGACACTCGTAACAGGGCACTGGATGCCGTACAGCGTGCTCCGTAGCGCCACCATCTTGTCCGTGACCGACCCTGCTGGAGATGCGGGGCTCCCCCGGCGCCTCATGGTGAAGCCCGAGACCCCACTGCTCAGGGGTGGCGGCACCCTCCAGAGGCCCTACCGCGAGGTCGAGAAGGACCGGTTCCTCACCATCAAGAAGACGGACGACACAGCCGACAACGCCGCCGCCCGCCTCCGCAAGCAGCAGCAAGCCGGCACGACAGCGGAGGAGGACGAGAAGAACGCCGTCAAGATCCCCCTCTTCTACCACCAGAACACACCCAACCGCGTCGCCGCACACGTATTTTACGGTGGCACGCTGCGGTGTGAGCCTTCGCTGCCGGAGGCCTACCAGCGTGCGCCGTCCTCCTCGGGCGATGATGCCATCGCACAGGCCACCACGCAGGGAGGGGTGGTAGTGGCCTGTGACACGCGCGACCGCATTCTGTCCTGGGCCATGGATGGACGATGCATGCAGGAGGTCGTCGTGGGAACCCCAAGCGCCTGTGCGAGCTGGGTAGTGCAGGCCTCTCAGCAGAAACTCACGGAGTACAAGGCGCAGCTGGCCCAGTGGCGCGCACAGCACACGCCGGTGTCGTGATCACGATGCCGCCAGGGCCGTCCTGCCACACTTGGAGAATAACCGTGGAAGACGTAGAGAGGGGTGGGAGGGAAGGAGTGTGGGGGCAGCATCAGCAGCATGAGAAAGGTCTAGTGTCTCTCTCTATTCCTCGCTGTCGCATCTGTTCTCCCTTCGTGCGCCTCCCATTTGCACTGCGCGATTTTTTTTGAACGAGAGTGAGAGAGTTCTTACTGCATGACTCGAGCAAGACAGTTGATGTTGATGTTTCTGTGTGTGTGTCCCGCGTGTGTGCGCTTCAGCGTGTGGCTCATGTTGCGTCCACTATCTTTTTCCCCGGCGCAACTGTAGTGTGTGAGTCCGGCCAATGCACCCACCCAAACCTGACCACGTAGCGAGGCTCCCGTTCTCACGGTTGTTTGTGCTTGTGTCTGTGTGTGTGTGTGTACACACACGCCACCCATTGTCTGGCATGTCACCTCTCTCCCTTTCTCTCACACCCACGTTCACATCTCTCCCGCGCTCCGTCCCTCATTTTTGTTCGCTACGGCCTGTAGCACAGCTAACCCGGCGTCACTGGTGACGTGGCCGTGAAGAGGAAGCAGTGACTGTGTCAGTGCCACGTGGGCAAACAACAAGAGGGAGAAAACGGCACGCCTACGAGAGCGTGTGTGTGTGTGTGTGGCACATCCAGAGTGTCTGCGCGGTTCCTCTCTTCTTCCTCTTCTGTCGACGACCAGCGTGACGACCGGCATGGAGGGACCCTTTCCTGCACCGCAGCGGATGCAGCCGCTGGCGCCGGCGCCCCCTTCGTGGGAGCAATGCCCGCCTCCCACCAAGTCCAGCAAGCGTGTTTCCCTGTCGACGCAAGGCGGCGTCAGCCCGCGGATCGGGTCGTGCAGCGCGGCGGAGCGCCACGATGACGGGGCAAAGTCAAGTGCGGCCGGCGACAGCCCCTCGCACGAAGCACAGCCGTCGCGGACGTTGAGTGGGCGTCGGGCCGCGCCGTGCGCGTGTGTTGCTCCGCGCGGTGTCCGTCCCGAGGCCATTCCTGAGGCTCTCATGCACGACGAGCATCTTCAAGATATCGAGAGCTACTACTGCACCAGGGGTCCAGACGTCAACGCCGTCTTCTTCGAGCGCGCCTTCCTGGAAGACCTTGCCGAACGCGAAGTGGCATACCGGTTGCGGCACAGCATCGACAAGGTGGCGTCCCGCTTCGTGCGGCTTCGCATCGAGGGCCTGCGTGAGTCACTGGCGCAGCTGACCGCGCTGGTGACCGAGGCGGCTGTCGAGGCCGCGACGAAGAACCAGCTGTGTGACACGGCGCGCCACAGAGCACCGGCTGATGGTCGTGGGGCGGCGCTTGGGCTGAACGCACTGCGTCCCTACGACTCCATTCGGGCGGAGTTGCTGCCTTCCACGTACACGCCGTCGAGGGCATCCGCCCAGCCACCCAACGGCGCTGGCAATGCGGTGGTGGTGCGGAGTCTCTGCTGGGATCGTGCGCAACGTGCATTGCGAGGGGTTGACCTGACCATGCCGTTGACCACATACGTGCTGTCCATGCGCACGGACACCCGCGGCATGATGAATCGTGGCCTGCCTGTTCGCGTTGAGCTCTCTGAGGAGGAGGCCTTGGCATGGGTGCACACGCCGGCCTCGGCAGCGTCTTCGTCATCCTCGCCACTGCTGGACGCACTCACTGGCGTGTCTTGGACGGAGCGTCAGCTGGCTCTGCGCGTTGTGCAAGGACTGAGTCTTACCGTCTACCACCAGCGCCGCTGCATCGCCGACGGTTTCCTCTTTCATTACGCGACAGAGCAAATGCTCTGCTTTCTTCAACACGTCGAGGCGCGCCACCGTCGACAGCACCGCGAAGGTATGCAGTCAGGCGGGTTGGCAGGTCGTGGGCAAGCTGGGCAGAGCAAGACTGCCTCACCGCTGGGAGATCGGCACATTGCCCAGGCAACCGGCCACGGCCACCACGGCGCCGCCACGGCAAACACACGTGTGGTCCACATTGACGAGGACGTCGTAGCGGCCCTCATCGCACTCGTTGAAGCCGTTGAGGCGGCTTGCCACTACTGCGCCGCGAGCCTCTCACGTCTCGTACAAGCTGGTGGCGTGGTGGCGCTCATGAATGTCGTGTACTGTCCCTACGCCCCGCGCGATTTGCGCGCCAGCATCCTTGACACGATCAGCGTCTTGCTGCAGGAGGTGGCACCCTTTCGGCGCATGGTCGTCTCCGCGCCTCCGCCGTCCGCAACACACATGACGCCGGTGCCAGAGGCAAACGGCGTCGGAAGCCCAGGTGCGGGGGGCGGTCCCGCTGCCATCGAGCACGACGAAGCGCTGCGAGTGATGCTGCACGGCGCGCTCCACGGCTACAGCGAGGCGCCTGGCGCACGCGCCGCGGGGGTCGGTGGCGACGCGTTCATGGCGAATCTGCGCAAGCCCATCAGTACGGGTCCGCCACCGTACGGCTTAGATCGCGCGAGCGCCAGTAAGTTTGACTCCGCCGTGCGTGAGTGGCTCAGCCAGCACGGATTGAGCCACGTTGTCTCTGGGGTGCTCGGTCTGCGTGATGTCTCCGAGGCAGCGCAGAGCGAGCCAGCGGACCCGGCGGAACGTACGCGCCTGCAGCGAGTGACCCAGCGGCGTGAGAAGCGCATTCAGGATCTGCTGCTCGTGATTGATGGTCGGCGCGCAGAGTTGGACTAGGTATCGTCCGACAGTCGTGTGTGGATGGGTGTGTCTCTCTCACACATGCACGCGTCTGGCGCGTTATGTTCATTTTTTGTTTGTTTGTTTGTTTGTTTGCTGCGAACCCGCGAGAAAAGATACAAAGTATGCCGAGGAAACGTGTGTGTTGCACTCTGGGTGGATCCCTTCCCCCGTACGGTATGCGCGCTTTTCGTTGTGTGCCTTGGTTTTTTGCTTCCTCCTCTCTCGCGCGCGCGCATTCCCGCGCCAGCTCGTCGGGCCCCTGCTCTCCCACTCCTTACACTTCTCTGTTCTCTTTTCTTCTCTCTCTCTCGCTCTTTTCGACCTCCACACACACACACGTGGCGTTTGAGGTTTCTGGTTGCTTCTCCTTTCTGTTCTTGTTTCTCTAGTCGGCCTGCTGCCGCTGTTGTTTGCGAAGGTCGTACGCTACCCGCCGTCTCCTAGCTTTTTCTTCTACTTCTTTCGTCATTCGCTGGCGTGTGTGTGTGTGCGCGCGCACGCAGTCAAGACGAAGTCTCAACGGGACGACACATCATTGTTCGCACTTGGCGCGCAGACAGAGAAGACGTGCATCTTGGTGCTTGTTTTTTTTTTCATTATTCCACATTTTTGCTTTTTTGCTTGGCTTGTTGGCATCACTTTGATCGAGTGTCGTCCAGCGGTTCGTCTTTCTTCTTCAATATCGATTTCTCTGCTCCCCAGACGGGCACCGAAACCGAAAAAAAAGGTGACAAACCCGGATCTGCGAAGTGTGAGAACAGATTGTACACGTCACGCGAAGCCAGAATAGGACCAACAGCATGCGGGAGCCCGTTTCCCCACTGGCGTCGACGTCACTATGTCTTCGCATTCTGCGCCGTCTGCTGGACGACGAGACGCTCACAATGGCACAGCTTAGCTATGTTGTTGAGAACATTCACGCGCCAGCCTGCGGTGTCACGCCAGGCAAGCAGCGGGAAGCACCACACTTGGGTGAGGATCCCGAGGGCATGGACGCCACGCGCGCTATGCTTCGCTCGCCGCTTGTGCTTGCGCAGCTCCGCAATGCGCGGTGCGACCGATCTTCGGCGGCCACGCCGGCCACCGCCGCGCATGGTCATAGTGGACCGGCCGGCACGCCTCGCTCCCCAACGGTCGACCTCGCAGCGCCTGTGGCAGTGCCGAGCGGGTGCTCACTGCTGTCCGCAGAACAACAGTGGGGTCTTTTTGCGAACCTGACCGCGCTGTACAACTCGCAGCTTCTTATCGTGGTGAAGCTGGGGCGTACTGTGCAGCGACTGACGGTGTTGCTGGAGAAGCTGCAGCACTTGGCTGAAGTGCGCGAGCAGGGGGAGTGGGTACCTGAGGTTGCCGTGACAGAAGAAGACGTGACGACGTGGCCAACGGCACCGGCCGCTGGCTCGTCTCCAGCCTCACCACCGCCACCACCGACATCGTCCCCATCCGCCCGGGTGGGCGGGGACGACAGTGACGGTGGCTATCATGAGCTCGCCGCCATTCTGAGTGATTTCTTCACGGGCGAGTGGGTCACCCACTACGCGGCAGAGCACATGCTCTACACCACGCAGTTCACGACCAGGATAGCGCCAAAGGTACTCGAGTTGAACCGGTTGTGGCGCTGGGGTGCGTCTGAGGCACTTTCAACTGCCTCGGCCCCTGCCAGCGCCGCGTCCACCTCCAAGGCGGTGAGCGGTGCGGCTGTGCTGCGCGCACTGGGTAACACACAAGGCCGCAAGACCCTCAGCGAGTATGTTCTGTTCATTGACTACCTCTATCGGTCTTTGGGGTCCAACGCGTCGCCGCAGGATGTGCGTGTCTCTTGTGCGGCGATGCCTGAAGACTCGTGCGAGGTGCGCACGCGTCGTCTGCGTGTCGATACCCCCGATGTGGATTTGTTTTTGATGCCGTCTGGGTCAGGCCGGCGTGCGACAGCACCGGGCATCAAGGCCGGCTCGTTCAGCGGTGCCGGTGCGGCCAAGCCAGGGGATCTCCCTTCCATGCCGGCGGACTGGTCCGGCTTTGAGACTCTTCTCATGCTCCTTGCAACCCCTCTCGCGTCGCTGCGCCGGCAGCATCACGCCTGCCGCTGCATACTCGAGTCTGGTGCGTTGTTGCGGGAAGGACGGACTCACTTGACGAAGCAGTACGTCGATGTCCTTGCGTCGCACATGATGGAGGAAGGCGCACTCGTCATGACGGAGCTCGGGCAAATGGACGTGGCCCACCTGGTGCAGCTGATCGACGACGCCCCCTCCACGGATGACCCTCACCTCCCCGGTGTGCTTCAGCGCCTTCGCGGCGCAAGCGCTGGAGGCAAGAGCGCCAGCAGCAGCTTTGCCCGTCAACTCATCCACTACGGACGGTTGAAGAAGCGTTACGGGCGTGGTGGCCGCCACGAACGCCTGGTGCTGTTATTCAACGACTGTTTCTGCTACGCCGAGGAGTCGCGTAGCGGCCGCCTACGGCCACGTGGTGGCGCCGCGCTTGACGCCGTGCGTGTTTTGGATGTCCCTGAAGGGTACGAAGGCGATGACGCAGAGAACGCGGTGGAGCTGGTGCTCCGCCCAGCCACCAAGCGGCTCATCTTCTATGCCGACACGCCGGAGCAGAAATGGCAGTGGGTGGAGGCGATTCGCTTTGCCACTCGCCAATACCGTCGACATCTCTCTCAGCAGCCGCAACCGCCTGGCGCACCGCTGTCAAGAAACACTTCCACCGGTGCGAACGGCATCACCACGAGCGAGGCGGTGCACCTCGGCGCCCACCCGCTCCCCCAACGATCCGCCGTGTTTTCGCATCGTTCCCGTCTAGGCCGGCAGCAACGTAGCGACCAGCACTGGCAAGAGTTCCTGGAGACGCAGCGCTTTTTAGCCATTTCTGCGGCCGCGCAGACTGGCTCCACGGCGTCTGTCGTCGCAGGCACGGCAGGAGGCGGTGGCGGCATCGCCAGCAGCGCTGTCACACGACGCTCGTCGTTGCTTCTGCCCAACTCCGGCACGTCCCGACTGGGCGGCAGTCCTGGCGCGTCGGGTGGGGCGGTCCTGCCGGCGCCGCTGACGTGCGCATCGGGCTCAGATGCCACCACGTTACCGCATGTGCCCAGCTTCAACAGCAGCTTCGCCACCGGGCCGGCAGGGGCTGGGCCACTCCAGCGCAGCCACACGCAGATCGAGTATGATATCACCCCGTGGTCGCACCAGTCGTCCGCCCCGCGGCGGCTGCGCAGCGTGGAGGCTGCTGCTGCCGTCTCCACACATGGGTCTCCGTCAGGGGACTCGACGCAACCTAGCACGACCGAGGCGAGAGAGGACCCGCGCCCCGCCGCCGCCGCTAGCGTCGCTGCCGGTGTCACAGGGGGTCGGCCACCAACGGCCTCTACGACAAGCGGCACACCGCACCGCATGCCACTGATGGACCGCCTGGACCCGGCGGTGGCTTCGTCGATGGCGTTGCCTCCGGTGAGTCCCATGGTGCCGCGGCGGTCACGTGCCGGTCCGCGGGCGGGCGCAGGCGTCACCACGAGCCCGAACCGTGTCTTGCGGTTCGATAGCGCCTCTCGCGGAGGCACGGAGACCCAAGATAGTCGCCTAGACACCCCAGAGCCCGAGCAGATGCAACACCATGATCGGGTGCCCGGGGACGAGAGCCCTGCACCGATGCCGGTGGAGCAGGTCACTGCCTCCGCGCCCGCTCTGGTGCCGCACGTTGCAGACGGCGAATACGACAAGGACCTGGAGAAGCTCATGCAAGAACACTTTGATGGCCCTGTGCTCACCGACCGGCAGGCCTCATGGTCCAGCAGCAGCAGCGGCAGCTCGCTCATCGAGGATCGCAGCGGTGATCACGTTCAACCCACCACGTGCCGAACAGGTGTCAACCAAGACACGCCGGAGTCGGCAGCAGGCGTCATGCCGACCTCTCATAGTGCACACCCCTCTTCGACGGCGTCCGAAGGACACAGCGGCTACGACGACAACGAGGACCAGGCCGTTGACACGGTGGATGATTCTGTGGTCGCCATGACAGCGTTTTCTTGTCCGTGCCCCGGCCGTGTCGTGCTCCGCTCGCCTCTCACAAACGAGTCTGTGCCGTGCGGTGACGAACTGACTGCGGGTGGTGCAGGTGCACCTGAGGCAGGCCGTGACGCTGAGAGTCCCACTTCCGCGCTCACCCACCCAGCTGCCGCACCGAAGACAGCGCACGTGGACCCTAACGCACTGCTCACCTTGGACACGCCAGAACTCTGATTGAGGCAGTGTCACGCCGCGCCGCGCACGCGTCGCACACGCACGTACGTTAGGGTGGTTGGTTCCTCGTCCTGAATTTATCGAACGCGGCTGAAGAGGAAGAAGGAAAGAAAAAAGAAAGGGCGTTGCTTCGGTGTTGTGGCACCTCTGGCCCTCTCCTCACCGATGACAGAAGCAGAAACAAATAAAAGCTCATAGCATGGGCAGTCAGAGTGAGAGACACAGGCAGATACTCTCTTTGACTGCAGGAGTATCTCGCATTCTTCCCTCGCTTCCCCCACGAGGGTTTTTTTTTCTGTATCACCGCTGCGCGCAAACAGGCTGCTTCCCTTGGTATGGGCGTGTGTATGTGTGTGTGTGTGTATCCACCAGTGCCCGCACGTGCGCTTTTTCCCCTTTGTGCTTTCGCTTGTCATTTCTCGCTGCCTCTCTCCATCTTGTTCGTGTCCCTCTCTTCTCATTTCCTGACTGCATTTTGTGTGTGTGCGTGGTCTTTCTCTGTCACATACAGAGCAGTGCCCTTCTCCCGACCACCCTTTCTCGGTCTTTTTTTTTCTTGCCTGCGCGCGTGCCTGTGTGCGAGTGAGTCCTTCAGGTTGCCTCTTTGGTGTTTTTTTGTCTCACGCCGCCTGTATCACTGTGACCATGCTCGCTGTTATTCTGTTTGCGTCCATAATCTCCTTGATTGTGGGTGTGGGAGCCTTCATGTACATCATTATCATGGGACCGTCACGCTATCATCGTGACGGCTACGTAGGCGCAGCCTATCGTATCTTGACGAAGCTCCCCACGCTCGTCTGCGGTTGCTGCTGTAGTGTCTTCTTTGGGTGCAACCAACGCAAAGGCCAGAACAGGTGGAACACCTGTGCCACGCACGCAGTGAGTCAGCGGAACTGGTACATGGTGGGGTTCTACATTGTTCTCGTCTGGACGGTGGAGTTTTTATACCTTTGCGTGGCCCTTCCTCGTCTTGAGGCAAGCCTGCTGTGGAAGCTCACGTCGTGGGGCCTCGTGCTGGCTTCTGAGTGGCTCTACGCGAAGGCCGTCTTCGCCGACCCCGGACGGGTCACTCCCGCAGCCGAGCTGAGCGCTCAGAGAGACTTCTACATTGGTTCGCACGGAATCGCACGCGTAGAGAGCAAGTCAAGCACCACAGCACCCGCTCGCCGGCAACCTACTTCAACGCGTCAGCGGGGTCGCAAAGGCCGGTCACCACCGCCTGCCGCCGCGAACGCTAAGGTTGGCAATACGGAGGGGGAAGCGAGCCCCAAGCCTCGCACCTCCTTCACTCTGAGCCCCGCAGAGGAGCTCATCATGAACCGCCGCTACGTGGTGGATGGGATGCTATACGGTGCGTGTGGCGATGAGGAGAACGCGAACCGCTCCCCAGAGGCGCTTGCATACGTGTCCCTTGAGCATACACCAGACGCCGACGTCTTGGTAGGGTTCATGCCGGACTGCAGCTCGTGTCTCGTCCCCCGTCCAAGCCGCAGCAAGCACTGTCGGTTGTGTGGTGATTGTGTCCGCCGCTTTGATCATCATTGTCCGTGGATCAACAACGACGTGGCGGAAGGCACGCACCGGTACTTCCTCGGTTTCTTGATTGTGCATGCCGTCTCGTGTACCTGGGCCTCGGTCGACCTCTACCTCAGCATCCGACAGTACTTGGTGCGCCAGCGCGCATGGGGCTGGATCCTGGTGCGTGGAACGCAGCGCTACTCACTCACCTTTCTCGACTACATGGCCATCGTGGTGAACTTCAGGATGCTCGAGGGTTGCCTGCTCTTTTTCGCTGTTTGCATTGGGCTCGTCCTGTATGGATTCTGGGCCTATCAAATGAGCACAGTGATGCGTGGCGTGACCATGAATGATCTTAACAAGATTGACGACGTGGCCGAGTTCGTGTCGTCGCTTCCCACACTTGACCTCGTGTACCGTGAAGCGTGCAAGGTCCGCACCCGCCTCCAGCAGGTCGCCTTCCGCAAGCCCAGTCACCTGACCAAACTGCAGGAACCACCCCTTCCTCTGACCGTCAAGGCCTTCGAGGAAGGCGGTCGTGAGAACAAGAAGTACCGTAAAAGAGTTAAAAAGATGATTGCCAAAGACCTCTCCGGAATGTATGACAAGGGCATATACCGCAACATTCAGGAGGTTCTCTTCCCATACGCCATCCTCACACGTGAGAACGTGGACAAGGTGCGCAAGCTCGTCGCCACCGCGTAGGTGAAGTGACGGGACAGTCGTGTGTGTGTAACGCGTTCACGCGATGGATTTCTGTCAATTGCGAACATCATATTCACTCAGAAAAAAACAGCGCAACAAATAGGTGAAGCGCCAGCCACCGGCCGTGCACCTCCCTCCCTCTCTGCAGGGCGGGCAATAATGGAGAAGAAAAAGAGAATGTGCGGGGTCTCTGGTACCTTGGCTTGCAGCCGGTGTCGGTGGTGGCCTTGGCACCTCTCCTTGGGCACCCACTTATCGTGCCTTTAGGCCGCTCGAGGGGATGAGGTATGTGTCGGCGTGAGTCTTCCTTCTTCGCATCTACACACACACACACACACTTCCTCTGCACGCTTCACAGCTAACAAGCAAGGTTTTTTTGCCCATGGACGCTGCCGATATCGCGCCCAACGCGGACGAGCTGCCGGTCACACCACCGGTCACCAAGGCGCCGAAGCCGCCTCGCAAGAAGCCGCAGCGCACGGAAAAGCCGCTCAAGAGCGCCAAGGTCGACCCCGCACAGCGTCAGCGTGACCGCGAATTTGCGCAGCACAAGGCACATATTTTGACTCACCTCGCAACGAGTGCGTGCGATCTCAGCCCCAAAGGGTCGGTGGACGCAAAGTGTTTCCCTGTGATGGATGTTCTCAACACTCACGACGATTACATTACCACCAGCAGTTGCAGCGGTCGTATCGCCCTCTTCCACTCCGTCCCGCCTAACCACACGGCGGACAGCGTGCAGGATCACGGCAGTGTTGTGGATAGCGATAACGACGACACCGCCTCAGTGACCTCATCGGTGGCCCGCACGCGCAAGTTGAAGCGCGGCGACGAGAGCGCTCTTGGTTGGGTGTTCGTCAAGCACGGTATGCTGACGCCTGAAGAAATGGCTTTTGTGGTCCGCTACCTGGCGGGGCCTGTCGAGGCAGACAGTGCGGAAGTGCTGCTCGACAAGGCACGCGTCACGGCGGCGGAGTCGCGTTACCGTGCGCATCTTGAAGCGGATCCGTCGTGCGCCTTCTACAGTGGCGAGTTGGCAGGTACGCTTTTCCACGACACGGTCGCATCAGGGGCGGCAGCGGCGCGCGCCACATTGGCTCAGGGAGCGCTTCCGGCCGTTCCGACCACCGGCACACTCGCCCTCAAAATGGAGCCCTTCGTCATGCACGTGGAGTGCCGCACGATGGACAGTGCCAAGTTGCTGCACTCCACCGCGGTCAGTGATGCGGGCTACCGTAACAGCGGCGTTGTGCCGCCCGGACGCAAGATCATGTGCGCCATCCGGTGTGCCGCCGGCCTTGGACTCGAGGTGCCCGTCGTCTTGCAAGGTGAGAACTGTGTGCGCGGTGGTGTGGCCCAACGTCGGCACCTTTGGAACCTTCTTGAACTGGCCAACGAAAAGATGCTAGCTAACGAGATGAAGACACAACTTCTTCTCCGCTGTGTCACACGCCGCATCACACCAGCCAACTAAATAGAAGGACTGGTGTGTCACCCCTCACTCCTCCCCTCGCACCCACCAACGCTGATGTCCTGTCAGTGCGGCGTTCCAGTTGTGCGGGTGGCATCGTGACCCAATGGCCCACACAGAGGGGAGGTGTTTGCGTGAAGGGATGTCCCAACGACTAAACGTGTTGTTAAGCGCACAGCTCTGTCTGTCAGATCAAAAAAAGAAAAAAGAGGGTTGCACAGGACTGTTCTTTCCCCCCTCATGTTGTCGACTTCGCACAGCGAGACTACGTTTCTTTGACAGTGCCTTTGATGGAATGTCTATTGAAAGCACACGCCTTGGTACACTATGTCTGCCTCCCCTCAACTGCTCTCTTCGCCTCTTCCTTGCACACGGTGAAACGTCCTCTCTCTCTCTCTCTCTCTTCTTCACTTCGGCAAGAAAAACAAGAAAAAAGAAAACAGCATCCAAGTACCTCGTCAATCAAAGAGACAATGAGTGCAAACGCGTCCACTAGCAGCAGCAACCCCACTGAGGAGCAGATTGTCGCTCAGTACAACCGCATGCGCCAGGAACAGAGTGCGATCATGTCACGCATTGCCGAACTGGAAGGTGAGATGCACGAGCACGACGTTGTCGCTGAGGCCCTGCGCCCACTCAACGCCGACCGTGTCTGCCACCGTCTGGTGGGAGGTGCCCTGGTGGAGCGCACCGTCGGGGAGGTTCTGCCGGAAATTGAGGAGAACTTGACCGCCATTCGCGAGGCCGTCTCACAACTCACCAAGGGTTTGGTGGAGAAGGAGAAGCAGATGGACGCATTCATCGTCGAGCACAAGCTTAGCCGTCCGGGCACGGACCAGAAGGTGGCCACTGCCGCAGCCGATGCCATGCGTGGTGTCCTCGTGTAATGGAAGGGGGTAATCAGTCTCGGCCTTTCTTCCTCCAGGAAACAGAAGCAGAAGCGGAGCCACCTGAGAGACGCGGACTTTTTCTTCATCTTCTTTTTTTCTGCCTCACGGACTGGCCTCTGCGTGTTCGTGAACGGGAGGCGTAAGGAATATGCTGTGATGTTGACTTAACATGGTGGTCTCCTGTAAATGGATACTTTGTTTTTCCGCAGGTCGCCTGCGATCAGTCGTAACTGTGCTGGAAGATTGTTTGTTAACTGGAGCACAGAACGACAGGTGTGTGTGCGCCGTTGTAGGGTGGGGCTGCCAGGGTGGCTCTGTTTCTCACAACAGCTCCGCACCTCCTTACTTTTGCGCAGGCAGTCGCGCATGACGCAGCGGTTGCATGTGCAGTGCGTGCTAGGCAAACCCGCACATGTCAGTTTCACAGCGTGTTCCAAACAAGGCGTACATCGGCATTTCAAGCACGCCCCGTTCACGTTGATCTGCGGCGCTCATGCAGATGGTCTATACGTATCTCTCCCTCCCCCCTCCCTCCCTCTTTCCCTCCTTGTGTATTTTTTCCGCTTGCTGCCGTCGGTTTCCTAGAAGCTCGGCGGTGGTGCAGAAGCGCACAACGACCGCATGTGTTGTGTTGAGCTGAACGCGAGCACGAACGCAAAAAGCAAGATCATTGTGAAGGGTAAGTGCGACTGTCACACCCCACGCATCGCAACATGTCTGAGCGCCCCCCTATTTCGCTAGTTGATTGGTGGATGACGAAGAGTGCTGAGGAGCGGCAGACCTTTCTCAACGACCCGACCATCACAGCGGCGGTCAGGGAGAACTCCAAGGCAGTAGAGGCGTACTGCCGCGCCAACAGCTACCGCACGTTTGTGGAAAGCGCTGTTCCAGTGACCCAACGGCAACTTGGCTGCCACGTCTTCCCATCCAAGGACGAAACTGTGGCTGTCGCTGAGGACGACGAAGACGAGGATGACGCAGAGAAAGCGGAGGGTGGCGTTCTCACCACAACGGCCGCCAAGCGCGGAAACAAAAGTCACGAGGTGGTGCTGCCCGGTGGCGCCACGCTGTCGCTTGGTTCAATGGCGCTGCTTGCGCCGTATTCGCCCTTGAGCGGCGTGGGAAACCGAGCGCGTGGACGAGACCATGCGCGTTCGGTGCTCGGTGACAAGCGGCGCGCAGACGGAGACGCGGCCGCCAGGGTGCGCGCATCAGCGCAGAGTCGGCTTGCGCACTTCCTGGCAGACGCCAAAGCGGTCCCCTCGGAGGCAGGTGGCAGGCAGGTGGCCGACCTCTTCATCTGCCTGCTACAGGAGGCCGCCACAGCTGCTGCGTACCGCGTAGGCGTCCCCGAGATCATCGAAAGGAAAGCCGAGCGCGAGCACAGTCGTCTTGTGCAACGCCAGAAGCGGGTGTTGGTGCTCTCGAATGCGGAATCGTCCGGAGCGAATTCCGGCACAGCGGCGGCAGCAGCACCGAACCCTCCGCAGACCATTGCACGGCCTTTTGGTGCACGCACCAATGATCTGCAAGGGTTTTTTGGAATGTACTCGCTGATGCAGCCGTTGCTGGCACGCGGTTCCAGTGCAAGCGGTGCCGGTTTGTCACCGAAAGACTGCCGAAAGCGGCAGCGTCAACCTACCAGCGAGGCGGCTGACGTGGCGACGGGGCACAATGCCGCGCGCGCCTGGACAGAGCTTCGGCACGAGCTGTCAGAGATCAGTCTGCCTGGGGATGCCGGCGACGGTGTCGGACAGGCCAAGGCGCCGGCCGTGATTATCACGGAACAGGATCTCTTGTTTGCGCTGCATCACATGCGGCAAACCGCCTCACTCGCCTGTCGACCCTGATGGCACACACGCACAAGCACAATCCGAAGAAACAGGAAAAAATGAAGAAAGAGTAAGGCAGATTGATACTGGCTCCGTGGGAGCCACGCAGCGATAAAAGACCGAGCCAGGCTCCTCCACACACGAATGCGCTGTCGCTAACTAGTTTTCTCAACTGTTTGACCACGCCCTACACTCGCTCATTTGCCCCTACGCGTCTTCATCTCTCTACATTGCTTCTGGAACGCAGGCAACGTCGTCACCTGCGCGATGGCCGCTGGGAAATCAATTGATGTGCTGTGCACAATGGCCACAGTTGAGTGTCGGCAGGAGCTGCTTTTGTTCATGCGATCACTCCGTGTGTTTCACCCGCGTCTGCCGCTCATCGTTGGGTGCTCGCACAGCCTTCTGTCGCCCTCGTCCACTCAGCCTGCATGGGAGACTGAGCTGATGCGTGACGCGCACACACAGTGGGTCCCGTGCCTCGATCAGTACGGCGCGATCAATCGTGCCGAGATGGAGCGACAGCCAGGCGTGTGGTTCCCGTCACGCCACACGGACTTTATGATGGAAAAGGCCAACCTGCTCGAGTACGCCCTGGCCACCAACACAGCTGCCAGCAACCCCAAATCCGTCGCCGCCTTTGTGGACTGCGACGTGTGTTTTCTGGCACCACTGCCTGACATCCCCAGAGAGGCGCGCCTCGCTCTCTCACCCCACGGCATCGCACCAAGTCACGCGGCGCTGTTTGGGCAGTACAACGGGGGCTACGTTGTGGTTGACGACGCGCAGCTCCTTGTGGACTGGCGTGTGGCAACACGAACATCACGCTTCTTTGACCAAGCCTCATTAGAGGTTTTGGCAGACAGGTACCACGACAGATGCCACCAGCTCCCGCCACAGCACAACTACGGCTATTGGCGGCTGCTTCAGACCGCCGAGAAACGGCTGGCCACGGAAGCGGCCAAGTTTTCCGTCGGCCGGCCAGGCGCTGTCGCAGGTCCGCCGTCGATCCTGTACGATGGCGTTCCGCTTGCTTCCGTGCACACACACTTTTTTCTGCCGCCCGCCAAGTCCAGAGACATCACACTCTTTAACGCACTGATAACGCGGTGGATAAACGAGTGTATCACGCAAGGCAACGAACTGTACCGCCACGCCCTCGCTCCCCTTGTATCCACGTGACAAACCCAAAAAAAAAAAGCTTTTCCCCGACAGGACTCCAGGGTACCGCAGCGAGTGTTCCCACGCACCCCCGGCACCAACAAGCCAACCGACACAACCACACGCACCTCGACAAGCCCCTGGGCACCGCGGAAGGCACGCCAACGCAGCCCCGGCGACCATTCCCACGCACCCCCGGCACCAACAAGCCAACCGACACAACCACACGCACCTCGACAAGCCCCCGGGCACCGCGGAAGGCACGCCAACGCAGCCCCGGCGACCATTCCCACGCACCCCCGGCACCAACAAGCCAACCGACACAACCACACGCACCTCGACAAGCCCCTGGGCACCGCAGCAGGCACGCCAACGCAGCCCCGGCGACCATTCCCACGCACCCTCGCACCAACAAGCCAACCGACACAACCACACGCACCTCGACAAGCCCCTGGGCACCGCAGCAGGCATGTCAACGCAGCTCCAGCGGAAGTTTCCACGCCACGGAAAAACAGCACCCACCGCTTACGCCACAACGAGGGACCGCCGGTCGCGCGACCGGTAGACCGACCACAAAGGGGACCAGACGCTGCCGTTTGTACTCAAATGCAGGTTGTCGCGTCGCGGGGTCGTTGCTGGCGCCTCCGCAGGGCGGGCGCCGCCCAGCGAGCAACGCAGCCAGCAACGGCACTGCCCACGCGCCGCAGCGAAGTAGGTGCCGAATGCGCAGAAACGGTGGCGATGCGCGCTGCCGGTTGTCGCGGTGCGGCGCTATGTGGCCTGGGGGTGCGCCAACGGGCCAAGGGGCGGCCAGGACGACGGTGACCGGGTGCCGGCGCCTGCGGTGCGCGTCCATTCTTTGCTCGGCTGCCGGCGCGTTCGGTTGGCACTGGTCCCTGGGCCGCGCCGGAGGTGCTTGTGCTGATGATCCGTGCCGGCCGGGGGCGGGGTCGCGGGGCGGCGCGCCTTCCTCTTGCGCGGGCAGGGGGCCGGTGGGGCCTCCTGTGCGCGCCAGGCGCGTCCTGTGGCCCCCTCCGGTAGCGAAGGCGCCCGGCCCACCCCCTCGCGCCGCCGCCCTTCGTTTGCTGCTAGGTGGGGCCGCGGGCCGCGCCGTGGCCTCGCCCGTGCCTGGCCCGCCAGGGACCCATGGGCAGGGGGGGGGGGGGGCCTGGCGGAACAAGGAGGGGGGCGCGCCAACAAGACCGCCGAGAGACACATGCACCCCGGGTGTCAGTTCAAACTGTGCTCTTTTCTAGGTTGTAGTCATCATGCAACGTCCCGCGCGCGGTGCAGCCGTGGCTCGCAGCCGCACACACACACACACACACACACACCACAGGCAGAACAACAAGCAGCGCGGCACGGCGAGGTCTCTCAGAGTGGTGCATGATAGTATCTCAGTCAGACCTCCTGGCGGTTCAGGGAACCGCAATGATCAGTTTTGTGCATCAGGCGACCCTCACACGCGCGCACGCAGCGGCAAACAGGAAACGGGAAACAACGAGCGGGTGACGCCACGAAGGCCGAATCGAACGGCTGTGAGTGCAACTCACCTACGGGTTTGAAGCCCGCACCCAGCACCAGCTGAGCTCATCGCGGCTCCGTTGTCACGTGGGCGTGGCTGACGGGTGGTGGGTGGCTGCGTCGGACAGTCGGGTGCACGCACGTTGGCACGCACCCATGGAACTTCACGCGTCATGGTCGGAATGCTTGGGAGCTCAGATTTTACCCTACGAAGTATGGTTGTCTCGTCATCCACAGTCTCCACCGCCACCACCCTCTCGCCCACGCCGCGCACCACCTCGCATCATCTCGTGCCGTTTGAACATGTGGCGCCCACGAGAAGAAGAGCTCAGCCACAATACCTGACGACACTTCCGCACACACCACGCACAACGCATCTCGCACGACACTGGCGGATCGACACCAGCACCAAGTAACGCCAGGGTGCATCCGTGTATATCGTGCAGCGAACACACACACACACAATCCACAGCCACCAGCCAGGGGAGTTTCAGACGAGATTGCTCAAAGACATGTACATCCGCGAGTGTCAGTTCAAACTGTGCTCTTGTCTAGGTTGTAGTCATCATGCAACGTCCCACGTCCTGGGCGGTTCTCGGGCGCGAGAGGGAAGATTCAGAAAACGGGTGGGGGAGGCTGTGTTGGTGGTGGATTGAGGTGCTCAGGATTGGTTTCTGGTCCGGTGAGTGCAGTAGGTGTCGTGGCCGCCGGCTGACCAAGCATTTATCTCTGGTGGCACACCGGTGGGCCGTTGAGGCCCTCCGTACCTTGGCTCTCTGTCGATGCGGTGGCGTGTTGGGTACTCGTCACTAACCGGCCAGTGGGAACGACTGCGTGAGCCTTGTCTGCCTCACCGACGCTGATCGGTATGCCGCCGCGGATAGCGGACCATGGCTGCGGTAGAGAGCCTCTACGCGGGCCGTCCGTCGTGTTGAATGTGTGTCTGTGGGTGCGCTGGCTTGTGTTCTCTATCAAAAAAGAAAGACAACCTCTGCTGTGAGTCTTGGTGCCGTTCCTCGTTACAGCCCTGCCAGATGCACCACTGCACGCAGGAGGCGGTGAAGCGACAACGGGCCGAAACAAACACTATCGCCAACTAAGTCCCGACGCGGGCTGGACACGGCTTGACAGCGCGCACGAGTTGGAGAGAAGAAAACGAGAAGAGAGGGATAATCGCACCAAAAACAAACAAACAACTCCGTGCTCTAAAAACGAGAAAAGCAAAACAAACAAACAAACAACAACACCATCAACACTGCGAAGTGCTAGAGTATCGCTGGCACGCTTCTTTCCGCTCAGCAAGAAGAAGATGAGGGAAGACAGCGGCCACGTGATGAGAATGAGATCACCAACACGTGCATGTGTGACTAATCCTCCACACCCACAACCACTAAAAGCCAAACAAACAAACAAAAAACAGACAAAGAATGGTGAATGCGAGCTAGACAGCCAAGATGGTCTGGTGGGACTTCTCCATCTCTTGTACATCGAAACCAAAAAAAAAGAAGAAGAACAGGGAAGTGAGGAAGGAACACATTCAGTTCCTCCATGCGTTTTCCCGCACACACGCACACATCCCCACCCGAAGAGGAGCGCGCGGTCATCCGAGAAAAAAGCAAAAAAAAGAAGAAGAAGAAGGGGTGATGAACAAAGCGCACCACCTGCGCTTGGTTCTCGTGACTTCAGGATATGTCCCGATTCCACGTGCATGGGGTTGTCTCGATTCTCTGGTCAGGTCACACGTCACCATCGAGCGCAGGAGTCAGCGAGCATGTGCTGACGCCACCTCTCCCCGGCACACTCCCCCCCCCTCGCGGCCCAGTTGCCAGATCCCTAGACATTGCACTGTATGGTGACTGACAGTGAAGTGAAGGGAGCGAGGGAGAGAGGGAGAAAGGCGAAGAGCAAGCAAACAGAACAATCAAAACAGCCGGGCCGGGCTTGGCATAGAGACAGTGACCGTGTGAGGTGCAAACGCCAAAAACAACAAAAAAAAACCGTAAGCCACCTAGCAGACGGGTGAGGAGATGAGGTCACGAACACAAAGGGTACACACCGCGGAGAGCCCGTGATGAGTGAAGAGGCGGTACGTTTCACGCTGGGTAGGCAGCAGTGAAACACAGCGCCAGAGGCCATCATTCACCTGCACAAGGACGTGAGCACATGATGGTCTTCCCTCACTTTCCTTCTTTCTCTCACTTCTTGATCCCGCGTAGGTCCAGTGGCCGGACGAACAGGGGGACCTGCGGCGACGCGGCATCCTCCTCTTCAACGCCCTCCTCCTCCAAGTAGGTCATCTCCTTCTCGGCCGCCGGCTGATCGAGTTGAAGCCGCTTGGACGGGTCAGGCGTCGTTGACGTCGTCGCGGACGGGCGGTACGCCATGGTGTGCGAGGGCGGGGGCATTGGCACCGGCGACACAGAGTGCGCTGTCGGCCCGCCAAACGCCGTGGGTGTTTGCTCTGGGAGTCGCGGTGCTTGGGTGCTCTGGCGCACGGGCGTCTTGCGCGCCACCGCCTTGCTGGGGAGCGCGTCTTCCTCCTGCGGGCGCACCATGGGGATCACGTTCGTCGTGCCGGACGAGCGCCTCTGCATGGACGCCGACCGCGAGAGACGCGGATTGCTCGAGAGCCGCATCGCACTCACGGAGGCGTTCTTGAAGTCGATTTCCCTTGTTTCCTCGAGCGCCAGTGGTCGGAAGGGCTGTAGCGTGACGCCGATCGCCTGTGCAGGGACGATCTTCGCCTCCGTGTCGCGGTGACGCTGCGATGGTCGTGCGTGGCTGTGCGCCTTCCCCATCGTGGTGTTTGCCATGGCGCGTGCCTCAGCCCGCTGCATCTCCCGCCGGCGCTTGAGCGACTGCTCCTGAGTCGCCGCGTGGCTATACAGGCGCTCCCAGACGGGCACGCGGCGCGGTGCCGCACCGGCTTCCTCCCCGGCACCGGACTCAGTGCTCTTCGCAGCTGTGCGAGCGGGCGCGGAGGCGGACTTGGATTTGACCGAGCGCGGGGCGACCGCGGTTGCTGCTGTGGGCGCGGCACGTCGCGCAGGCGCACCGGCAGCGGCAGTGGCACTACCAGCGGGCGCCGTGCGGGCGCGGGAGGCGGTTGGTGCCACCGCAGTGGTGCGCGTGCCGCGTGATGGACGCGTGGCGGCTACACCGGACTTGGTTGTCGTGGTCGCCGGCACCGGTGCGTGCGCAGCCCCGGTGCGGCCATAAGTGTTGCTAGGGATTGTCGTGCGAGCGCGCGTCGGGGCAGGCCTCAGCTGCGCCGGTGGTGCTGCCGTGGCCGATCGCTTGCGGCCAGACGGTTCGGCGGAGTCGGTGGTGGTGGCCAAGGCGCGGCTGTCCTTGGCGGGTACGGGCGCGAACCCAAAGCGTGTGCGTGGGGCGGTGCCTGCCGCAGCCGGCGCTGTGGAGGCGAGGGCGCTCTTGCGAGCCGGCTTGCCGCCATGACGCGCGGCAGCCATCAGTGGTCCATTGCGCCGGTACTCCTCCAGCTCGCGGTGAATGCGATCCTTCAGGGACTCGATGGGGATGTCTTGGGGCTTATCGTTCTCGTCCACGCCTTCCTCCAGCGCGATCACCTTGCCGGTGCGCTTCTTGATGTCGCTCAGCCGTGCGCCGCGCGCAGAGGCCGAGAGGCTCATCATTTCCTTCTCTAGTTTCTCTTCGTTGCTGACGGGCTTCTGGGCGAAGCTTCCCGTGCGGGACCGCTGGCGTGTACGCGGGTGCGCACCATAGGCTTGTCGTCGTTTCGCCGCAGCGGGGGAGACGTTGGTGGAGGTGACATGCACGGAGGCCGTTGGGGTGCTGACCGGGGTGAGGGGACTGACCTCGGTGTCGTACGCCTGCGCCGAGGTGAAGTCCTGCGTCGTCGGCATGTGGGAGGATTTTGTGGAAGATGAGATACCGGCCACGTCGTGCTGCGTCATTGCGTGCGGCTCGTCCGCATCGACACCGTGGCCAGCTCCTTTACCTTCAGCCATCTCCGCCTCCTCGCCGTACAGCAACTGGTGCCCCCGATTGAGGAGCTCTTCAATGCGGTTGAGAGAGAGCTTGATGTCGTCGGTGGACTGCTCGGTGGGCGTGGTAGACCCCATAAGGAGGTCAGACTCCTCTAAGTTCTGCCCAACGCGCGTCATGAGTCACAGTGAGACAAACAAACAGAAAAAAAAAGAGAAAAAGCAAGAAGATGGGGGAATACGTACAGAACAAGAAGAGAAGGATACTAACCACAGCGGCGTCACCAGTGACAAGGCAGGGAAGGAGAGGAGGGAGAGAGGGAAGCCGAAGTGTGACGATACGCGTACAGTGGGTGGCAGCTAGAGTGTGCGCGCGCTCCTGTACGTGTCTAGAAAGAAGCAAAGAACAAGCAACAGGAAGAGTAAGATTAAGGCTTCACTGAGAAACAAAAGAAAAAGAAGACTGAACAGATAATGTGGAAAACACACAGGAGCCACAAACAGGTGTGTGTGGGTAGTGGTGGTAAAAATGAATTTTACGGTGATGCAGGGAGAGAGAGAGAGCGATTGAGGGAAGTAGAATACATGATGAAGGCAGAGACGGCGCGTAGCCCTGCAAGGAGAGAGAGAGAGGGAGGGAAAGACGCGCACAATGGCCGGGCAATCTCACAGTGCACGTTGGGCGAGGCAGACACCACCAGCGTGGCGCAAAGTCAAGCCGCACTGACAAGGCACCCCATCAGAGGTACCCTTCCTTTTGTTTTGTTTTTAAGTAGTCAGCAATAAAATCCGCAAGCCCCCGATTAACATTCACACGTGTACGCACATGCACACACATCGCGGAAACACCGATGACACCCACTAGTGAAACAGCCGCACTCACGACGAACTCCACGGCAGCGCAGACACATGGATAAAGAAAGAAAGGAAGAAAGCGTTTGTGAAAGCGCTCAGTTGCTCAGCACATCTGCGAGACGGCGCAGGGTGGGGAGCTGTGTTCTGAAATCGATCAAACCAGTGTGAATCGACTGAAGCTGCTCCTCCAGCAATGCCGCGTCGTAGTGACGACGAGCCTCGGCGGCCTGCTGAGGGTCACGACCCTCTTGGAGCTGAGACACGTGTGAATCGTACTCTCGTGACAGCCTCTCTGCTTCTGCACGCACCGCTTCCAGATTCCACGTTCGTAGACCACCTCCGTCGTTGTTGGTGTCGTCGGCCCCGCGCTGACCGGGGTGCGCCTGACTCAGCAGTGCACGCGAGACGTAGGCGTAGCGGGGACTACCCACACCCATCTCGGCGCACAGGCGTAGAAAGCGGCGCGTGTAGTCTGGCGATGGCGGGCCACTGTGCGACGACGTCCCGTCCGTGGCGGTCGCTGCCTGGTCGGCGTGCGGGGTTGCGCCCGCCGCCTTGGCCGAGGCGGAAAGCCCCCGCGCGCGGCGTGCGGACCCGCACAGGGGCGCTGTGGGAGAGGTGAGCTCGGCGCGGCTGTGGATGGCGGTGCCGTCAGCACGGGGTGCGTGTGCGCGGGTGCGCAAACCTTGTGGCTGGTCCGTATGCGTGTGGGTGAATTCGTTGGAGGGCTGCTGCAGGCTCTTGAGTGCCCCCATGAAGGTCGTCGCCCCTTCGCCAGCAATCATTTTCTTCACCTGCTGCTTCCACAACGACTTGCGTTGGTTGGAGAAGGCGGCGGAAACTTTGTGGGAGACGAACTGGGTGTTCGGTCCCGGCGGAGCGCACCCCGCGAAGGTGGGATTCTCCAACGACGCGCGGTGGCCACGCGCGGGGCGTGTCGTGTCGCGGTCCGCCGCCGCCGTGCTGGAAGGCGACAAGCGGCAAGCGAACAGTTCACACAGAGTGGCGTAGTCGTGCGATCTCGTTGACGAACCTGTGCTGTTGCGACTCGGGTACAGGCCGTCGAGAGAGGCTGTCCCCTCGCGGAGCTGCCGGCAAGACGTCGGTCGTGGCCGTGACGACGCACAGATCGCGCGTGAGCGCAGACCGAGCCCATCGTAGCGACGCATCATCTGCTCAACAGCGGAGACGGCCTCTTGCTCGCTGTCGTCCTCACACCCCCACTCGCTTGCGCTGCCTGTGCGAACCTCGCGTGTGGCGTTGAGCTGCGCGACAGCAAGACGTCGGCCGAGAGGTGTGGCGAGGATCCAGTGTAGCCGCGCGGCGGGTTCACTCGCACGCCACGTGGTATCGACGCTCTCAAGAGCCTCCGTGACAGTGCCGGGGAGCACCTCACTCGGACACGCACCATTGTCCGCTTCGTGCGCGCTCTGCCTGACGCCTGCGCCGTGGTGGCAGGATGCGGTGCCCACCTTGTCCATCGACGCCGCCGTCCCTGTCTCCGGAGTACTGTGGTCGGCGGTGGCAGGAGGGAGGGCAGACGACGAGCGCCGCACCCACGCACTTGATGATGGGTCTAGCCTCGATCCAACCTCGGCCTCGTCCGCCCACGAGGGTGCACTGAGCGGAGCCTGCTGTACCAGCATCGCGCTCTTACCCACGGATGCCATGATGTCGAGCATAGGGGCTGTTGCTGTTGACTCACCGAAGACTGCTCCTTTGGCGGCTGCGGGTGTGACTGAGGTCTGCCGTCGTCTTGCCGCGCGATGGCGAGACAAGGCCGACGACAGGCGCTGCGCCGTCGCCACATGAGCCGCGACCGCGGGGTCGTCCACCGCGCGCTGTGCGCTGCCGGACTTGACGACTATCGCATCCGCGAACAGTTGGTTGCGCAGCACACGGCCGAGACGCGCTGTTGTGAAGCGCATCACCAAGCTTGTTATTACTTGGAAAAAAAGATGAAAGGAAAAGAAGTGATGATTCGCGTCAAAGCCACGCCTTTGAAGTGAATCCAGTCTATGAAGCAGTTTCTATTCGCTTTCACCACGTTACCCCAACACACAGTAGGAGAACACGCGTGTATGACGTGTGGACGTGTGTGATTGCTTTCTTCGTGAGTCGTGAACATGTAGAAGAGCGGAGGCAAGTAAGGAGGGAGGCGGGTGAACGGCAGTGAAAACAACAACAACAAAAAGAAAAACAAGAAGTGAATGCGTGGGAAGTGACGTGTGCAGTCCCTTGCGCGTCGAGAGCGGAGACTGCGTGCTGCCACGTCTTGAGCGCACCAAGGGGCACACAGCACGGTACGTGTGTGTGTGTGAGAGAGAGGGAAAAGGCCACGCGCGCATGGCAGAAGAGCGTGACATCGGCAACCAAACCAACGCACGACACCACGACGATACCATCCGCTTTTTTGTTTACCATAGCTTGCGTGAGGCGACAACGTGAATGCAGCAGAGGAGTAGCGGCGAAGAGGGAAGGGGGGGGGGCACTACGACGATGACCCCCCCCCCTCCCCTCCCACCCTTCTCTGACAAGAACAACAGCGAACAAACAAACAACTGCGGAGCGTGCAGCGTAGGTGTCTTTGGGCACAAAGGTTTGCGTGCGTGTGAGAGAGAACGGCGCGTGCGTATCCCCTCCGTTCATCACGCATACATACCTTCTCCCTGTTAGTGCTCGAACGCACGCCGACGAGGCCCTCCATTCCCTGTGTGGCCACCACCAACGACTCCAGCGCTCCGTGTTCGGCGCTTCATCAAACCCTTGCCTGCGCTCATTGGGCAGTCGCGTGCAGTGTGGCCTTCTTCGTGACAGAGGAAGCACCGCCGACGCACACCGCGATTCTCAGCCTCCAGCGTGGCGACGGGCTGCCCAGGCTCCTGGATCAACGCGAGCTGCTTGTGCAGAACACTGTGCTGAGGTCCAGGGCAATTCGGTGCCAGATGACCGGGATCAAGGCAACCGGAGCGGTAGCATGTCGCGGAGGGATTGAAGGTGGGGTCGTCCGCCCGCGTCACCATCATCTTGGCAAGGATGCGCTTAGAGACCGTCGCGCGGTCGTGAAGCTCCTGAACAGGGTGCCCCAGCGGGCAGCGCGCACCGAGGGGGCAGAAGCCAGCAAGGTAGAACGGGCACGCCTGGCGCTGAACGTGACGGAGCGGGCACTGTGGGCCCATCGGGCAAAACCCACGACGGTACGCCGCGCACTCCGCTCGACTCTCCGAGGGCAGAGCGTGAACAAAAGGGCACTCCGGGTTCGTGCATTCACCGATGCGCTCGTAGAAGGCACAGACCGGCACAAAGCGCTGATCGTACTCGTGGAGGAAGAGGCAGTTCTCGCCATTCGCGCAGGTGCCGCGCAGCCAATGCTTGCACACCTTGGTCTGCACATAGCGCATGCCAGACATGACGTGCCGCTTGGGACAGGCATCACCGAGCGGGCAGCGACCGCGCTGGAAGTCTTGACAGATGTCGAACGTCTTCTCTGCGCGTGGCAGCTCCTTGGGGAGGGTATCCTCGAACTCAAAGTGAGTGCCGAGTCCGTCGTCAACAAACATAACGGCAACTCCTTTTTCTTTCTTAGACAATGCAAGAGGAGGTTTAAGCGAAAAAAAGAAAAGAGAACACACACACCGATTCGTAGAGAGGAAACAACAAACGCGTGTGCCTCCACAAACAACCGGAGAAACAACAAGAGTGTGTGTGGGAGTGTGTCCAGACGGGAACGCAACGGATGAGCAGCCGAGGCAAAATAGTAGTTGACACCCGCTTGACAACCATGATCCCCCCCCCCCCCCACACACGTTCACACACACACACACAGCGGTAGAGAGAGAGAGAGAGAGAGAAAGGGAGAAGCGTCAATGCCAAGGACCAGCATCGCAGATGGTGAAAAGGGTGTGCGGGAGCACCACCACCGCCTCCCCTCCGCGGAAGGCAGCCGCTACGGCTCCAGGTGCTGACGCAAAAGTACAGCACTTCAAACAACGGTGCGTGCCTCGCATAAGCTGCCAGCCGGCCAAAGACGCGTATTTCATAGTGCATCCTCATGCATCGTTGGCATGAGAACACTCTGTTTTTCTTTTGTTTTCCGCCATCCTCACGTTCCCACCCTCGTCGCCTTCACTTCGTGCACGCCACGGCGACACCTGAGAGGCTCCAAGAAGAAGAGAACACAACAACTACGAGACTAAACAAAAAAGGGAGGACGGAAACCCGCCGCTTTAGAAAATGCACGCATGAAAAGCGCGAGGAGACGGCACACGGCCAAAACCGACCGTGGATATGAAGGAATGACGCGGATGCCCTCAGACGTCACGAGGCACGCCACCGCGCTCGAGCGCATCGCTGACTGCGCAACTGTAAAAGCGGCGCAGAAAGCGCCTCAACGCGGCCTGGCGTGCTGCGGAGGAGACGAAGAGAGCGGCCGCGTCCTCAGACGCCGCCATTGCCTCGTCCGCTGCGGTCGCACGGTCGCCGCCGGTGAACGCAAGCACAGACGACAGCGCCTCGCGATTCTCCTCGGTGCTACTGTGAGCAACGTCTTCCAGAGAGGCGGCGGAGTGCAGGCCGTCGCCTGCGGCAGCGAGCGCCACGTGGACCAGCGCCTCCGCACACAGCGCCGTCTGCTCATCCGCGGATGTGACATCGGGTCGATGGCGGACAACGAAGGCACTCACTGTTTCCCCCACTCCAAGGTCAGGCGAGCTCGCGACACCCACTGCTGCCGTCGTGTCCTCCTGCGTGCAGTTGTCGGGGTGAATGACCACACTGTCCCACAGACCACGCGCCGCACACGAGGCGCCGAAGACATGAGGGCTGACCGCGTGGAACGAGCCATGCAACCCTTCCACATGGCGGTCCCGAAGTTTTAGGTACGGGATGATGTACGCCGTCGTGTACACAATCACAGCGTGCGTGACAGCCAGCGACAGCTGGTGGTGACTGTGCTGCTCAGCGGACCATGCAGCCTTGTTCGCGCGACCGTCCGCGAGAGAGAGCTTCCGCATGTACTGCAGAGAATCAACGAGGAGATTCCACGTGACGACGCACCGCGGGTTGTGGGTGAGGCGCAACGCACACAGTTCCACCAACACGCGGTAGCGCAGCACAGCACACGTCATCCGCGCTCCTCGTCCGACGGCACCGCCGTTGCCCGGGGATGACGCGCACACACCCGGGAGAGCTGACGGCACCACACGGTGGAGCCACTGCGCACACATCTCTGCCTCGTGCACGTGGTACGCGGGCTGTGGCGCCACGACACCACCCCCGATTTCCTGCTCGACGTGGTGAGGCGCCTGGCTGACGAGGTCTTGACAGCGAAGGAGAAGCCGCGTGCGTACGTGGAAGGCGGGTCCATCGAGCCTCAGCACATCCTCGGGCCGCATGGCGTCCAGTTTGAGGTGCACACCCGGCGGCACCACACAGCTACTCGGTGCGACGCGAAGGGTAAGAAAGGTCAGCTGGCGTCGGGTGTCCTCCCAGAGCGTCCAGGGCTTCCAGCGCGAGCTACGTTCCTTGCGCGGGCGTCCCTCTTCGTGCCGTGCGTCTGCCGCGCTGTCGGTCGGGGCCGGCATCGCCACCCACCAATACCACCCCCGCGCATCACCGGGTGGGTTCTGCCGAGACAGGAGGGTCAGCGCCACCTCAAACCACTCTTTCCTGAGTCCTTCCGGCACCTCACCGCGCCCCCGCCACAGTGCCTGATAGGCTTCCTCCAGCGCAGCATTGGAGGTGGCGGTGGGGGCCGCTGATGACGACGTCAGGGCGCGCGCGGCGGTGCGTGTGGCCATGAAAAGCACGTTCTGGGCGACTTCCAGGTGCCGACACGTGCACGTGGAGAGCCGATCCTCCACACACGGTACAAAAGATATGTCGGCAGCGCTACTCGCCATGATGAAGAGCAGCCCCTCCTTTTTCACACACATACACACACACACGCACACGCAAAGGAACGGCAAGAGAAGGCACGTGCAGTGATCCACGACCACGATGAGAAGAAGGGGGTGGGTAGGTAGGTAGGATGCGTGGAAGGAGTGGATGAGAAGAAACGGCAACAATAACATGTCCGACATGATGCATGTATTCACAGTCAGTACAGGTGCACGCGCACGTGTGTGTGTGTGTGTATAAAAGGGGAAAGGGATTGACGTGCGCTAGCCATAGACGTGCGTGTATACTGTGTGATGGCAGAGCACCCGCGGTAATTGTTCACCCCCACAGCACGGGAGCGGCCACAGTGACGTACCGCGACGCACCGCATGTTGTCGGCGTTTTCGCTTCCTTCTTTTTCCTTTCTGTTACCACTATGATTCCTATCGCAATAAGTGCACAACGATCCACTTCTCACTCACTCATTCCAGAGACGTGCGTACGCGTGCATCTCACGGACCGTCAGTGCGCCACACCAACCAACGTGACGGCAGGCAAGATCGCAACCCAGCGCCACCGGCTTCGGCGTGTGCACCCATGAGAGAGTGAGAGTGAGAAAGAAAGAGAAGGTGCTACCAAGTAAAATGGGCCGATACCAGCAGAGAAAGTCAAACACAACAACATCTGCCGTGCTTAACGTCGCAAGACGATGACGCCGAGAGACACACCCACCCACAGATACACATTTCACTCACAGCTTTTCCAAGTTGCCGCGCCAGGTGTGCTTCAGAATGGTCGACTCCACTGACCACCGGTTCATCACCCACGTGTGCAGGAATCTGGTGGCCTCCGACGGACTGCGTGTGAGTGGGGCTCCGCGCTCCATGTGCTCATCCGTTTCGTCGAACTCATCGACGTACAAGGAGCGCGGCTCGACGCAGCGGCCAGACACGGCGTCGGTGATGAGAAGGGTCGTCCCTTCCACGCGAAGGAAGACACCGACGCCGCGCGCACAACGCACAGTGTGCTCATAGATCTCCGGCCTCCGGCCCGCGTCTGGCTTCAAGCACAGCCGCATCTCGCAGTAACGGCACTGCACGCTCAGCTGCTCGTTGGCCCCGCAGACGCCACACACCTTCCGCTGCGCAAAGTCGGTGAGTATCGACACGTACTGCTGTGGGAGATGGAATACCGTCTGGAGGATGTGGTCGCTCCATTGCGCCGTGCTCTCGTACACGACCACCCCCGCCTCCACTGGGGTATCGCTCTCCGGGGCAGCGAGACACGTGTTTGTGCCGACCAGCGGTGGCAACACCGCAGCCTGGCGGCCGCCTTCCTGTGCCGTCTCCTCTTCGTTGACCGCTCTCTCCGCATCTGCGCAGTTCTCCGTCCACCACCGTCTCAGCGCACAGGCGACATCGGGAAGCGCGTCGGTGATATGTCGTGGCGCAATCGGTGCGAGAAACTGCCACATGCGGAGCAGGCCGTCGCGACGTGTTTCAACAGAAGCAAGCGCACTTGGCGTCATCGGTGTCATGCATACATCGTAGGCGCCTGCCTCCTCTCGCCCAGCCACCACTGTGTCGGCTGCCTCGTCGACAAGCAGCACCTTGAAGAGGGTGAGGCAGGCCATCTCCGTCCAGATCACCATGCACATGCGTTGCTTCTCGGGCTGTGCGAGGGCCTGTGCGACACGTTCCGAATCCTCGACGGTGACGGAATCAAGAACAACTTCCACCGCCTTGGCGGCCTCTGGTGAGCTCAGCAGCGCAGCGACGGCCTCAGCAATGAGCGTGCTTGCCTTGGACGGCACACACAACGCGTCCAGAATGAGAAGACTCAGAGGCTCGCGACATCGGTTAAAGTTCGCGCGCACTGCGTCACTGTGAGCCGACAACTGCGCGGGCGCGAGTGTGACCATGAGAGACAGCAGCGCGAGCAAGTCGTTCTCATGCACGGCACGACCCAACTTGGCGCCCTCTACGAGCACGTGTAGTTGATAACCAATCGTGCGAATCGTCTCTGATAAACCCCACGCCGGGCTGTTCGTTTTCTGGAGATCGTCCTCGGCGCGCACAAGAGCCAAATTGTCGCTGCCTTCGCAGAACCCGATGCTCGCGTGTGCGAGTGCTGTGCACGCACTGGCCGCAGCCTCTTGCTGTGTGTCGGTGGCCAGAGAGCTTCGACGAATCTCTTCGAAGACAGTCTCGGCCCCGGACGTGGCCTCCACCGACACGGACGACGCGCGTGAGCCAGCGGGGTGGTGGACGAGTGGCAGCCGCGTCGAGCTCTCGTGCGTGCTTGCTGCCGCTCCTTCCTCGCCTTCTCTCAGCGCGGGCGATGTGATGGTGGGGATCGGCACCTGCGCCTGGCTCACCATGAGACAAATAGGGCACGCAAACTCGGAAGGGCCAAGAAAACGCTGCCCTTGAAAGAATCCACGACGCCACAGCGCGGCCAAGCGAGTGAAGTACTTCCGCACGCACGGTGCGTGCGCCACGTGGCCGCAGATGGTGAAGTGGCTGTGCACCTCTCGTCCGTCAGGGAGTGGCATCGCCTTCAGATGACTGAGCACGCCCGAGGTGGTGCAGTTGCCAAGGAAGAGCAGCGGCTCTTCTGTGCTTGTCCGACACACGCAGCACTCCAACGTCGACAGGTGCATGAGCAGACGCGAGTGGAGGAAGAGTTTGTCTTGCGGCCCAACGGTGGTACCACCGCCCGTGGCGAGCGAGGCTGCGCCATCGCCGCTTTCATCCACTGCCGTCCCAGTGACCTGCGCAGAGGCCGCCGTACCGCCGTCGACACCAGCACGAATGCGCATTCGCTGCAGGATTTTGGCTTGCCGCGCCTTGAGCTGCTGCTTGCGCGTGAGGGCATCGGCAGCGGCGGCGCTTTGCTTTTCATTACCTTCGTCATCTTTCAGCACCTCCTCCTCGGCGAGACCGGTTGCGGTGAGAACGTAACGAAGCATGTGCGCGGTGCTGAACTTGTCTTCCTGAGGGTTCTCGCGTGCGTGCAGCCACACCGCGTGAAGTATATCGGCGACCGTTTTGAAGGAATGTGCGCCATTTGACGATGATGAGGCTGTTTCAGGCAAGCGCTTGCTGAGTAGATCACGCAGCGTGCCGGAATTGCGAAGGGCGGCAAGTGGCAAGACGCGCTTCACACTCGCGTCTGTGTAGTGCGAGACCGAGGTCATGGCCGCGTGCGTCAAGGTCGCCGACGGTGTCTCCGCGGAGTCTGCGCCGAAGTTGGCCTCGCGCAGGTACTCGCGCACACTCTCCCAGTCGATGGGGTCGTCGGTAGGTGGCACTGTCGGCTCAGCCTCCTCTTCATTGGCGAACAAGCGCATGTGAGCGTGCCGCAACGCGCGGGATAGCTCTGAGGAGTCCTGCGCGCACAGATACAGGGCGGTCACCGCGTGCTGCACGACGCTCTGCGTGAGGCTTCCACCGCTGCGCCCCTCCTGGCCGGAGGATGCCCCACGACCGTTCGCGGCGTTCCCCTCCGGCCCCTCTTCCACCTCGCTGAGGTCAGACCACGCGCCTTCACTGCCGTCGTCGTCGCTGCTGTGGACAGACTCGTCACCACCGACGGTGACCGCAGAAACACGCGAGCGGCACGTGTTCGTGACGGCCTGCCCATCCGTTGGCGACGACGAAGGCGGCCCGGGCTTCTTCTGCCGCGCGAGCTGCCGCGCATAGATGAGCAGCACGGCGAGTGCAGGAAGGAGAAGCGCATCCGTGTGAAGCAGGGCACGTAGGTGCGGGACGAACTCGGCCCGTTGGCGGGTGGGCAGCGCTGGGGGAGGGACACACACGGGCGCGCTCACGTCGGCTGCACCGTCGACACCGGCCGCCTTGGCCTCGCCCAACCTCTCCAGACGAACAGTCGTGCGGTACTGGTTGAACATCTCTTCGCGATCGACATCCACGGAGAGCGGGCTGTACAGGCTGACATAGCGTGCCCACACGGAGGTGTTCTTCAGTCTGAACACACGCCCCGCCGGACCATCTTCCTCCACCGCGATCTCCTTGAGCGCGGTACGGACGGCAGTCTTGGTGTTGATTTCATCGAACTCCTCGTCGTCCCCCAGACCGCTCTGCATCGTGCGCTCCACCGCGCTGACCAGGGTGGAGTGCGTGCAGCGACTGTGGGCAAGTGCCTGCGCCACGATGCGCGTCACCGTGTCCTGCGTCGTGTCCGAGTCGCCTTGCGCCTTGCTACAATCCAGAACAATTGTCAGCATCAGGCGGAGAAACCGCGCGTAGCCAGGACGGTACCCACGCGAGTAGCGACGGGCGCCACCGCTCGCTGGCTTCGCAGAAGCCTGTTGTGTCTGCGTCCCGCCTGCCGCGCTGGGTGGCTCGGGGGGCGTGGCGGCATCTGACGTGCGTGAGTAGGAGAATCGCTCGAGCGCTTGGAGGGTGAAGTTGTGTGGGGGCATCGTGGTAGCCAGCATCTGCAGCACGGCGAGGTCGTACTCCATGTGGGACTTGGTCATGGAGCCGCGGTAGAGTCCCATGGTGTGGTTGACGTTGTAGTCGTCGCGGCGCCACAGCGCGCCTTCTACCTGCGCAAGCAACACGAAGGGCATCACCGCGGCGTCAAACCACGCATTACGCAGCGACGCAGGCACACACGCGGGCGTTCCCGGGAGTGTCACGTGCGCGACAAACAACTCGGCCATACGTGAGACGGGCCGCGTTCGGTGAGGCGCGTCGGCGGTGGAGGTGCTGTTACCACCGATTGACGTGTCGGCAAGGCGTCGCCGCAACGTGTGGGCGTCATCGACGCTCGTCACCGCGGAGGGTGCGCCGTGCGTTGCGTGAATAACCCACGCCTGTACGAACATCATGAAGAGGCGAGAGAGAAGATTGGTTGTGCCAACCTTGTGTGCGGTGGGCTCCAGGAGATCGTACGAGTAGATGTGGGCTTCGGCAGGTGCAACGGCGTGCGGTGTGTGCGCGCGTGCTTCCAGCACAATCTCCGCCGGCTTTCCACGAAAGCAGCGACTCTGCTGAACAGACAGGAAAGACACCAAGAAGTCTCGCACCACGTCAAGGCGTGTGACGAGATACCGAAACGCGCGGTCTTGCCACTCTCGCGGCGTCACACGTGCGCGCACAGGCGCCGAAAGCCCCGTGGTGTGAAGAGAAGACGTGGCGGCGGCAGAGGTGATGCGCAGCACACACGCGTGTGCGGCCGAGGCCGCCGCAGTCTCATCCGGTGGTGTGTCGTACACGCCAGACATGAAAATGTCTGAAACAATTGCCTCTGACACGCCAAGCCTCTCCAGGCACTGTCGGTCGATACTGTCCCCTTCCCCCGGCACGTCCGCCGCCGCCGCGGCAGAGCTGGGTGGCGGTGCTTCGGGGCTCCCACAGTGTGCTTGCACCTCATCATAGCCGCGAAGCAGGCGACGCACGTTTAGCTGCAAGACGCGCAGAATCACTGTCAAGTAGCGAGCCGCAAAGACAGGAAAGCGTGTGTAGCGCTGCGGCGCGACGTCAGGGTCCTTCCCTACACCGGCGCTGACATCGACAATGTGCAGGAAGACGAGGACACCGCAGAAGGCGCGTTGATTGAGCACAACGAGAACACCCGCCTCCAGCGAGAGGCCGATGGACTGACGCAGCTTGCTGAAACAGGCCAGATTGATTTCGCTTCCTTCGCAGTTGGCAACAAAGTCGGCGAGTGCGACACCTTCGCGCTGGGCAGCTTTTGAAGCCACGAGCGCTGCTTTGAACCGCGTCGCGTCGCCAGTAACGGTGGTGAGGTAGTACAGACACCCGCTGATACTGCGATGAACAATGGTGTCCCTAGGATTTGGGTAGGGCAGATGCGATGGTGCGAGCGAGTAGCGGACGGCGTCGGCGTTTGTGAACACCTGCACTGAGTAGTGCTCCAGCGTGTCGTTCTTACTCAGTCGCTCGGCGTACTTGCCCATCATGCCAATGAAGTGGTTTCGGAAGAAGGCGTCGGAAAGGCACATGCCCACGCCCTGCGTCAGCGTCAGCCACCACTTGCCATCATTGCGATCGGCTGCGGTGCTGTGGGCGACGTTGAGCTCGAAGCGGAAGAGCGTGTCCAGACACGGCGGCGTGTGGAAGCCGGTGGCGGCGGCGTCGACGCCCTCCGCCTTGCCCAGCGCCTCCACCCATCTCTCGGCGAGGAGTCGCCTTGCCGCCTCACTGGCCATGCTTATCTCGTGCACGGTAGAGACCAGCGCATGGAGCCAGCTGCCGAGCAACGCCATGAGCGCGGACTGTGAGAGGGCCTTCTTGCGCCCCTGCAAAACGGTAGAGGTCTGGTGCAGGGTGAGGCTGATGGCCTGCACGGCACCGCGCAGCACCAGCTCAGCCCAGGTGCGTTCGGCTCGGCCGAGTGCAGCGAGGGGATCGTCATCGCTGCGCTGGCCACGGTGGCGGCTGCAGAACGATTCCTTCTTCCACGCGGAGGGGTCGCCGCAGTCGCACATGCCGCCGCCACTGCCGGGTGTGATACGGACACGGTGATTGCGACAAGGTGAGTGCTGAAAGCACGCCATGCAGAGCACACACGTGGCATCCGCCGCACACTCTTCACAGCGCGCCACCATTTCTTTAGACGTGAAGTAGCGGCCACAGACGGCGGCGCTGGCCGTGGCGGGGGTGAGCAGTGTGCCGGCGCTCTTGCCGTCGATCGTGACACGCAGGCACATCACCATCCACGAGACCAACGGCGGCACCTGGTTCGCCTCAAAGGTCTGCGAGAACCATTGCGCGTCATTGAGTTGGGCGATGCCGGCATCCACAAGTGCCTTCAGCAGTGCCGTGTCCGCAAACAGCGGTGCACTGTACGCGTCATCGGGTACGTAGCCGAGCAGCTCGGCACCCGTGTGCTCACCGAGCTGGGCCAGACGCTCCTCTTTTGGCTTCATCGCCGCCGCTGCCTGTGCTTGAAGCAGCGCATCCGTCTGGTGCTCGTCGACAATCGCGGCGAGTTCGTCTCGTGACAAGCCTCGTGCGACGTCGATGTCGTGCGCCTCGCAGTAGTCGAGCAGTTGGCGGACTGACCACTTCGCAGGCGGCGTGGTCGGCGTCGAGGTGGCCGACATGGCCTTCTTGGCGGTGAGGCGAGACCACATCGTCAACGTATTGTTGACTTACCTCTGCTTTTCTTTTTCTTTTTTCTTTTTTCTTTTCCTTTCTTTCGCGATGTGTGGTCAACACCACCAATGCTGTCACAGAAAGTTGAGAGAACGAGAGAGAAAGAGATCACGTGACCGCCCAACACACGAAAAATAGGAGGAGGCCCGCTTGAGAGCAGAAAACACCACCGCCGCAACAACTGCAGCTGCCACCACACGGAACAGTCAAGACAAAAATGAAACAGCGAACTGGAAAGACAGTCGTGTGAATCGTCGAGTACCTCGACACAGCGTGTGCATGCATCATGCAGTGAGGCGATCGAAGTGGATAAGGACGAGGAAGGAGTGTTGAAAAGACGAGTGAGACCAACAACGAAAACGATCGTGCGCACACACACACACACACACACACACACACATGCACATGCACGTCGCGACTTCGCGCCCTTCGGGACGACGCCCACCTCCAGACGATGAAACGGGGGGAGGCGTGTGATGCAACACCCTTCAGTCAGTATCTGACGAGTCAAGAGGACCATGTATGGGAGCGTGTACCTGCTGCTGCTCTCCCCCCGTCCCACGCAGCAACTTCAGGAGGTGTGTACACACACACACACACACGCACACAGGTGTGCCCCGTGCTGCTCTGTTTTGGAGACCACTGGCTGATTCACAACTCATCAATACACCAGACGAAGAACGAGAAAGTGAGAGAGAAGGGGAGATGGAGATATCATCGAATAGACCAGGAGCACAAACATAAAAAAAAAATGAACCACACCGTGCACCTCATGGACAACTTCATAGGTGTTGCTTGATGTGATCGCAATGCATGTGTACCTGTAGGGGCAAGACAGTGCATCGCACGAACAAACTACCAGGGAAAAAAACAAACACATCGGCGCACGCGTCTCACTCTCTCCTCCACACTTCGCCGTGCGAGCGCCCTGCCCCTCCCTCTCTCACTGACACAGCGCCGTCCTCCTTGGCTTTCTATCCGTTGATTGTTTTTCATCGGCACCCCCTCTCCTCTCTCCACCCACACAGAGGCGGGGCGTTAACGGCTGTTTGCGGCGCGCACACTTCACTTTTGTGTCTTCGCTGCTGCGCTGCTGCGCATGTGTTTCAGAAGCTTGAACTCACTCACATACATGCGCTTGGCATCAATCGAGTTCATCCCCTTCAGCTTACTCCACGCTTCCCACTTCGCTCGTCCGACCTGATCCATCAGCCACGGCTTGGACACGTTGATGTCACCGACAGTGGCCTGCTTGAACAAGCCGTAGAACTTCAGCTTGACATCGTTCGGCTCGCTTCCTGCCATGTCACCGAATGCTTTCTGGCTGTACGCGAACTCGGCGTCCAGCGTTGTCTGAGGCAGCTCCGTCACGGTGGAGGGATCTTCGGTGGTGGGGGCAGTGGCACTCGGCGGAAACAATTGTGCGCCAATGTCGGGCAAAGGCGGTTCACCGTGCTGCAGTCGCAGTGGCAGCGCATCGAGAAGTCGCTGAATCATTTCAGTCGCCTCTGTGACCTCGTCCTCCTCCGGCGCACCGGCGGGGTTCGCACCGGCCGCGACGGCCGCCGTCACGGCTGCCACCGGGTCTGGGGAGAAGGCCATGACACCGGCGGGGTTGCTCGTGTCGACCGGCTCCTCGAAGGGCGGGGGTGGGTTGGCGGGTGCTGTCGCGGGCTGCATCTTCGGCGTGGCCGTCGCACTGGTACGACCCACACCGCTCACACTGCGGCGGTGCGCACCGCCAGGGCCGACGGGGCGGTCGCGCACGCTGATGAGGAAGTTGCGCCAGAGCGCGATCCACGCCTGCAGCGCCTTTGCCATGGTAGCGAGGCGGGCTTGGAAGTTCTTCTCATACTCCCAGTCCGTAGCACCGGACGGCTGGTGCTTGGCGTTTTCAGCAAAGATGCTCGTTTCTTCCGCCCAGCTGCGCTCGGCACCGACGAGGACTTGCTCAATGGTGCTGTAGAAGAGCAGCTCCGCGCGTGTCTTGAACTTTTTCGGCGCGCTGTTCTGGCTCTCGCTCAACCACAGCTCCTCGAAACGCTCGCTGTGCGTGACGGGACGGCCGCAAACGTAGCTCCGCAGCGTGCTATTTCGTGTGTCACCAATTAAGGTTTCCAGCTTGTTGACCAGCAGGCGGATCTGGCCCGGTGAGCGAAGCTGCGCCGCGGCGAACGCACTTGCCGCCAGTACGAGCGGCAGAATACCACAGAAGCTACTGTTGTTGCTGGCACCCGCCGCGCTGCTCGGGTTTGCCGCGGCGCTGAAGGTGGACGGTGCGAGCGAGTGGAAAATAGACGCGTCGTCGGTGAGGTCGAGGAACTCCTCGACGCGGCACTCCGGTGAGAGAAGGCGCGATGTCAGCAAGAGCTGCCCGGACGACACGATCGACGACGCCGTGGGCACCACCTTGGCGATGGCCACAACGTGGGCACCACCGCGGAGCTGACTGAGGTTAGGCATACGGATTCGCTTCAGCCCGGCGACGGCCAGGCGGTAGTCCTGGCGAATGCTCATGTGGCGGTGCATGCGTGCGGAGCCGGTCCCCTCCGTGAACTGCTCGCGGAACGCAACCCACGCCCCGCAGAAGGCCAGCAGCTGCGCTTCCTGCGGCGCACAGTGAAGCCAGAACGGCAACGAGGTGACGTGAACACCCGGCGGGAGCGAGGGCGTCGTTGTCGCCGCGCCACCCCCACCGCCGCTGCCGCTCACGCTGGCCCGACCGCGGGGCGTGCCGAGCGACTCAAACAAGAGGCCACTCGGCGTGCGGCTGATGGGGCGCAGCGTTGGCGTGTCTACCAACCCACCCGCGCCCTTGGCATTGAGACTGTTCCGCTGCTGCACGACACTCTTGCTGGTGATCGTGTAGGGCAGTGACTTACCGCGCAACACCGGCGTCAGCGTGCCTTGAAACGCGAGCAGCACGGACTCGAGCCGGTTCAAGTCACCGTCGCACGCCTCGCACACGACGCTGTGGCCCACGTAGAGGTGGCTGAGCCACTCAGGATCAACAAGGTCGCCCACGCTGGGGTCCTTGGCGGCCGCAAGGCGGACGAGGGGCTTGAGCATACCGAGAACATTCCCTACGCAAAGCTCCTCACTGGCGTCAGTGAAGAAATCGTCCTCGATTTCTGCCTGCCGAAGGTTCAGGCTGAGCCACTCGGCGGCGTCGTCGTCGCTGCACGCGTCGGTGGTAGGGTCGGCGTGGTGCGGCGCGCTCCTGTCTGCCACGCTCGGGGATCGGCTGGGATGGATGCTGTGGCTGAGGGTGCTCGTTGGCGCTTCGAGGCTGCTGCGCCGGAGCGGCGACGCCATCGGCTTGGTCGTGCGCGTGGCGGCGGGGGCTGGCGCAGTGGCGGCGGCCGCCGATGCGGGTGTCGTGACGTAATGACCCAGCAACACCAGTGCGCTCCCCAGCTCAGGTCGCACCTGAAGCTCGATGACAGGGCGGCGGCGCGTGGGCAAAGCCGTGCGTGTCTCACCCGTCGGCGCCAGCCGCATATCCACCGGCGAGGCCGAACTGCGGATGGGACCTTGCGCGTGGCTCGACTTGTTTGACGGCGTCTGCTCGCCGCTGGCGGGCACGTCGTCATCGGCGCCTGTCGTGCCCCCCGTTGTGGAGGAGGCGCTGATGAGGCTCGATACGGTGGCGTTCAGCCCAGCCCCTGCTCCTGCCACGGCCGACCCTGGCACGCACTCCTCCACACCCAGCGTCGAGCCGGCCAGCTGCTGCAACACAGCCAGCGCGTGACATTGGTGAAACGCGAGAAGCGCGCGGATGGCGTCTTGGTGCTGCGCCACCACGGCAAGGTGCATGGGCAGCCACAGGTCAACAGCGGCATCACACGATGGGTCCTCTGGCACCGCGGCGGGGTCGTCCAGAAGGCTCACCTCGACCTCAAGGCTCTTGTACACTGTCTCGGCTGCGGACCTCACCTCTTCTTCCCGCTCCGTGGCAGTCGCATCAGCACCAGAGACGTCGGACGTGATCTCCTTCAGCGACTCGTCAATAGCGTGAATTCGCGCGGCGAGGGCTGTCAGGAACACCGCGGCATCCACCGGCTCACCATTCTCTGGAGACAGCACGCGGAACGTCGTTGTCCCACCAGCGTGCACACACGTGTTCCAACAACCTTCCGCGACGTTCAACTTGGACGTGTAGACCGGCATGAATAAGATGCAACACGCGTGTCAAGCCAATGAGAGGAAAAAGAAAAAAGAAAAAGCAGCGACGTGCTGGAAGGACTGCTTGAGGAAGCCACCGTGGGTGGATGACGCTCAACGCGTAGAACGACTGCCACGGCTTGACTGGATGCGTGCGGGGAGCCGTACAGGGGGAACACTACCAACGACCGCGCCAAACAAGACAGGAAGTAAACAAACAAATAAAAAGAAGGAGAAGAAGAAAGGGGAAACCGTTCCTATTTAGCTGAAACGGAAAACTAATTGTGTGCGTGGCACAACGCTCGCTCAGCTGAACGATGACAAAGTCTAATTTGGCTGACACGCACCAGAGCAAGCGAGCAAGCGAGAGAGAGAGAGAGAGAGAGAGCGAGCGAGAGAAATCACGGAAGACGAAAGGAAAACAACCACAACTCCAAGCACAATAATAGAAAAAGAAGAAAACAGCTCTTGCAAAGATGACGTCACTAACTTTTCCTTGTTGTCGTCGCTGTGTGCGTTCGCGACTGCGCTTTTGGACACGGGCTGATTTGACACGACAAGCAGTGATTGCTCGCGTGCGTGGCAGATGAAGAAGGCGGTAAGAAGAGGTATGCATGAGAGATAAGAAGGGGTGGAGGTGTGCATTCCAGAGAAGGAAACAAAAACAACAACAACAACAAAAGACGCCGTCCGGGGAACAGTGCCGTCAACGGATTAGTTGAACACCGACCGGCGAACAGGCGGCTGGAGAGAAAGTGACAACAGGAGGCGCCTCCCTCCTTTGTGGCACGCAAGGCGGCGGCCGCCTTTACCCCATGTTCCCCTCTCCTCCTTTCCCCCTTTGTGCCACCGTGTGGTCGGCACAAGAAGAACGACACGGGAGCGCACACGCGGACCTTGGGTGGCAGAAAACAGGCGTGCCTTCCCCCCTCGCTCCTCTTTTTTTCTGTGCTCTTCGCATCTGTGTCTCTGTGTGTGTAGCAGAAGAACTACTTTGCCACGCTTGGCGGGTTATGTACATAATGCCCATCGTTTGCAACGACAGGGGGAAAGAAGAAGAAGAAAAAAAAAAGAAGAGTAACGGCGACGCGAAGAAAACGTTGGGATGTGGGCGTGCTATTGTTTCTGCCCACCGGAGAGAGAGAGAGAGAGACGACAAGATGGCGTCCTCGCCACCCCTCAACGAACAAAACCACAACAAACCATGGCACATAGCCCAAACACACGTGTGAAGCTGTCCAGCCACCCCTCTCTCTCCTTGATATCCTCAATACTTACCTCTTCGTAGATTCACCTTTTTTCCCTCTTCCTTCTCTTCCTTCTCTTCTTCCTTCCATTTCAGACGTCGACGAGGGCCTCTTCCCGCCACTCGGTGACCAAGGAAGTGACGCGACGCATCCACTCGTTCAGTCCTGGCTGGAAGAAGCAAAAGGCGGTGCGCATGCCAGCCCCTGAACCAGCCATATCGGCCGACGGCGACGAGGCACCCTCTGCGGCGGCAGCGAACCACTGCTCAAAGAAGGCGAAAAGAGCTGGTGTCACGGCACACTCTGGCAACAGCTGCGCCACACACGCCTCCATGAGCGCCTCATCAGCGAGCGCGCGCGCCACGTTCGCACGCACGAGTAGCTCGACAAAGCCCATGACGAAGGTCGACTTGGCCTCATCAAGCGACTCCGTGACTGACTCGAGCGTCGCCTGCAAGGCGTCGTCCCGTTCCTTTTCTTCCGCGCGTGCGAGGTCGTGCACACGCGACTCAATGGCGGCCTCGCTTGTCGTCGCGCTACCGCCCGCTCCGAAGCTGCCGTGCGCAGAGGTTTCCCCACCGCTCCCGCCGACCGCCGATGCAGCGGCATGGGAGGATGGACTACGCCGCGTGCCCTGCCGCGCACCGCCACCCCCGCCACCACCACCGGTGACAGTGCCACTGCCAGAAGCAGTGCCACCACCGTTCGCACCGCTCGTGCCGGCGCTGCCAAAGCCAGAGCCCATCGTTCCCGCATGCGTGGCCTTCGCTCGAAGAGCGTTCGTGGCCTCAGCGAGGGCGGCGTGGAGCTGCGTCGTACCCGATGCGAGCTGATCTGGCTCGTCAGGCGCCACCACGGGTGTGGCCAGCCCCGGCTGCGCGCCGAGCCGCGACACACTGGACTTCCGGGTGAACGCACTGCTGGGAACGGGGCTGAGTCCCGGCGACCCTACTGCAGCCAGCGCGGCCTTCTCGCCGGCGTCTGCGCCACCGCCAAGGTTCGCCACCCGTCGCTGGCACTCAACCAGTTCAGCCTGCCGCTGCAACACACGCCGCACGTCTGTGTGGAGCTGGCGCACCCCGTCCAGCGGGAGTTGTAATGCGAGACACGACCAGCTACTCACCGTCGTGCGCGCCGCCTCGGTTTCCGCCGCCGCGATGTCGACGTCGTCGTCAGCGGAAGCGGTGGCGGCGGCCAAGACGTCGATGCGCTCGGCGAGGAGTGCATCCATCATGAGCGGGCGTGACCGCCCATCGCCCACGGCCGCCACACCGGCGAGGTCTCGCGGACCGCCGCTGGGCTGGGCGCCTCTGGACAGCGCACCTTGTCGGGAGCTGCCGCGGCGTCGTGTGCCCAAGCCGTCCGCACTGTGAGCAGACCCCGCACGACCACTGCGTCCGCCGACGCGATCGGCACCGGCACCGCCTTGTCCTGCTCCTGCGGCTGGCGAAAATGTGGGGCAGCCGCGCAGAAGCCGCTTTCGGTCCTCCTGTGTGGAGAGCGAAGGGGCCTGCGTGAGCTCATCGTCGTGGAAAGGGGAGACGGCAAGGAGGAGTGTCACGAGCTCGTTGCCGGATGATCCCTCGTGAGTGCGAGACGACTCCCCGTCGCACACGGACTGGAAGCACGCGGCCACAACCGCGTTGATCGACGGCGCGCCGAGCAGCTGTGGCCCAGCAGAGGTAAGATAGCCTTCCACCGAACCGCTCAACAGCACAGGCGGCAGCATGGCACCCCACACATCGACCAACTCCTGCCGCTGCTGGGCGGCGAGGTTCGTCCCTCCTCCTCCGCCACCCCCGGGTCGTCGTGTGCTGTTGCCGATGCCTCCGCCGCCCGTGGTGCTGGAGCCAAAACCGACTCCGCCGGCGTTAGTCGACCCCCCTGCACCACTCGCTATGGCGACTGCGTGTGCGTGGCGCGTAGACTCGCCATAACACAGGTAGACGCAACTGGTCGGAACCGTCTTGCTCTGCAAGAAAGCGCGCAAGGCCACCAGCGCTGCTTCCCGATCCAGCGCCTCCGAGGCGGGCATCACCGCTGTCAGCCTTTGCTCGCGGTGGAGAGTGGCGAAGGCGTGAACCAGGTTGGGCAATGGCGCAACTCGGCTCTCTGCAACACCAGCCCCCGTTGCGGCGGTGCTTCCTGCGCCTACGGCACGTCGCGTACTGCCTCCACTCGCCATGGTGGCGGCGGTGTCGCCAAGTCGGCCGCCTGTGCTCTCGCCAGCGGTGGCTTGGTAGAAGGTACTCACCGGCACTGTCGAGGCGCCCGCGGCGACGTCCACATCGCCGTGCAGTGCCCCCAGCTGCCGGGCTGCCACCTCCACAGTTGCCACGACGCGCTGCGGCAGTGCCCGCTCGAGCACTGACAAGGGTACCACCATGTTGGCCTCGTCCGTCACGTAGTCCGTGAAGGCACGGGTGCGATCAAACACGTTGGCCTGCATCTCACCGAGCAGCATTGCCAGGATGGTACACGACGCCGCCACCGGTGCGCACGCGGCGGGCAGGCCTCGCGACGCTGCGGACTTGGCGGCACGCGACTCGGCGCCAACACGCGCGAACAAACGGGCGAGCTCCAGCAGGGCTGTTCGTAACACAGCGTAGTCGTGTACCGCGTGGTGGACGCTGTCTTCGACGACCTGAAACAGAAGCGCAGCTGCACACTGCAGCGCTCCACGCGCAGGGGCGTTAGCGCGCGGGATGGTGACTGACGTCGCCACGGCGGCCACAGCACCCCTTGGCGACGAGTGAGACGCACCTGACTCTACGTGAGCCGGGCAAGGCAGCGCCGCAATCGCCTCCGCTGCAGAGAAGAAGAACAACGGCTGCTGATCATGAGCGGTCGCCGTCGCCGGCACACCGGGGGCCATCCCTAGGCTCGCCCGTGCGGAAGAAGAGGAGGGTCGGACTGATCCACTTTGAGGTCTTCCCGCGGTCGCCACGGCGACACCCTCTGAACCGCCCTCTGCCGCCGCCGACGACGGCGACGCGGTGGCCGTTGAGTAGACGAGATCGCTCCAATCGACGGCGTGCAGCGTAGCACGCGCGAGGAGGAGCTTGGTCACGGTGAGATCGGAGGGGTGCGCGCGTGTGTCGTATTGTGGCACGACGCCTTCCAGCACCTGGGTGAGCACACTCACCGCACGCCCAATCTGCTTGCGCGAGGCGGACGGCGTGATAAAGGCCGCGGCGTAGACATTCATGGCTCTGTGCAGCTGGGCCAGTGAGGCACTGCTCCAGGCCAGCTTGCCGGCGTGCGGCGCGATGACCCAGCGTGCGCGACAAGGCGAGGCAGAGGTCGTGTCGCGCTGCCGTGACTGCGGCAACGACTGCGACGTGCGGACGTCGGTGCGCGCTGCCCATGGCGCGACACCGTGGAAGAAGGCACTGGCCGCGAGCGCACACACCGCACGCGCGAGTGCCGTCGACACTGACTGCTCGGTTTCACCCAGACGGTCTGCCGCGGTCGCGGGTGGCATATCGCTGTACGCACCTTTGCGTCGGCCAGCACTGCGGCTGCCGGCCTCCGTCCCACCATCGGGACTTGCGGCCATGGCGAGGCCTCGTTGCTGCTCATCCTGCTGCGCCACGGCGCGTTGGAGCCAATGCTGAACGAGCAGCGTCGAGGCGCCCCACGAGTCCGCTGCGGCGACACCGTGTGCACACGGCACCGCCAGGCGCCAGACCTGCTCCGCGAGGGCCTCGTCGCGCGACGGCCCGCCATCCGCGCTGGCCGCCACTGCCGAGGGCACAACAGACGTCAGCCCGTAGGGTGCAAAGCTGAGCGCGGACGCCACGCTGTGCAGCTGGCGTGCGGTCTGCGCCGCCTCGTCAAGGTTGCCGCGCTGGGCCAGGGCTGCGCACCTGTAGAGTAGAAACAAGCGCGAGCTGTACGGGTCCCCGCACTGATCACACAAGGTCAGCGCGTGCTGCGTGACGGCCTCCATCGCCTGGAAGCGCCGCAGACCAAAGTAGGCGGCGGCCAAGCAGGCATAGACGCGGCACCAGTGCGTGTGGCCGATGGTGATCAAGTACGACGGCGTGCACATGACCGTGCTCACTTCGAAGCCCTTGCCCACAAGCGGGAAGGTCGTCGCCACTTCGGCGGCCGCGATGCCTCGCCCACCTTTGCTGCTCGCGTGGCGCACCAGGGTCGGTGGTCCCCGTACCGTGCCGGACGGTCCGTCCGCGGGTGCCCCTGCCCCGCGATCGACGTGGTCCTCTGCGCCGCCGCCAGCGGGCACAGCGAGCTCGTTGAACTCGGCCATGTGCGTCTCCAGCAAGGCGATCGCCTGACGCAGGCGCCCACTCGCTTCCAGTGTCTTGGCACGGAGCAGCGTGGCGTGGTGACGCACCATGGCGGCCTCCTCCAGTCGCTGCTGTTGAACAGCGTGGGAAACATGCGATGTGCTGCCATCCGCGCCGCCAACTAGCCCCGCCGACGTGGAAGGCGTACTGGCGGCGTTGCCACGCGCCGACGCGGCGTTGGCGCTGCTGAGGGTGCGCTGGGCACCGGCACCACGGCTGCTTGACGGACTCCCCTGAAGTGCTGCACCGCTTCGTCCCGTCAGTGGGAGCGCGGAGAGGCTGACCGGCTCGTGCCGGAACCAGTCAAGAATCGGCTCGGCGACCTGCAGAGCCACCGTGCACGCAGTGGGGTGCTGCACCACCACCGCGGCGCCGCTCTCCACGGCTGTGGGAGGCACTGCTGCCGCTGCTGCTGCCGCAGACCGAGCGGATCCCGGACGGCTTGCCGGACTCACCGCCGCCGCCACGTCGCCCACAACGCCCTGTCCCCACAGATAGACGCCTTCGCGGCTGCCGAGGCTCACCAGTACCTCCGCCACCGCCAACACGACGCGGGGAGCGAGGAGGGGGCCGAACAGCTCAGCGACGCACACGTTCAAGCACTGGGTGGGGTCCGCCGTGCTGAGCACAGGGACGCCGCTGCTACCGCTGCTGTTTGTTCCACTCGTCGACGAGGCCACCACCGCCACCGCGCTGGCGTTGGCACACAAGGTGGAGAAGTTAGGTAAGCACGCGGCGACGAACGTGGTCACGTAGTCCACATTGGCGCTACTGCTGGGTACTTCGTCATTGCGATACTGACTCGCCTCAATCGCCGCGATGATGCTTGGATGGGCGAGACCATCCACCGGACCCGGCACCGCCTCACCGCCTTGTCCGCCGCCGGTGCCAGCGTTGCTCTGTTGTCGACCAGCCTTTTTCCCTTCGCTCGCCCCGCCCGCGCCGCCGCCGCGACTGGATCGCACAAAGTGGTGGCCAGCGACGACAGAGTCACGCACCGCACCGAGTGGCGCCAGCGCCAACGCTGCGTCAGGCAGTGACTCACCGAGGCAGACCGTGCGAAGGACGTTGAAGGCGGCGGTGAAGTGCCCGCTCTTCGCGGCCGCCCGCGCGCGCAGCAGGCGGGCCTCCACCACCATCACCCAGTGCTTGGCAAAGCGGTGGGCGAGGAACTCGGCGAGGCTGGACACCAAACTGGCGTGGACGGCGTAGTCAAAGTCAAGCAGTGTGTGGGCGACGTGGAGCAAGTGATGCACCGTGCGCTGAATCACCTGGGGCTGACGGAGGGGGAGGTCGAGGTACTTGAGCGCACGGTGAAGACCAACGATCGTGTAGTCTGCGTAGTCAAAGGCGCGCTCCGGCAGCATGGCGGAGATGCCCACCTCAACCAGCAGACGGTCAACGAGGGATGCGGCGAGGACACACGCCTCAACGGCTTGTCGCTGGTGGTCCCGGTAGATGTACATGGCAAGTGAGCTGAGTGAGGACACAGCCAGCAAGACGCGCGTGACAGTGAGGCGGGAGGCTTCACACGGCGCAGTCCGCCAGGTGTGCAGGCTACGCGGTGTCTCCAGCAGCGCATCCACCGCATCACACCAACACATCTCTGCCTCGCTGCGGCTGCGGTGAAGAAGATAGATCTCACCCATCTCACTGAGACACTCACCCACAAGTGCAAAGTCACGGTTCTTGCGCAGCGCCGCGAGGGCCGCCTCGTACTGCGCCACGACCGATCGGAGGCTCACCCTGAGTGAAGACGCGCCACCACCACCACCGCGTGCATCGAAGGCACCGCGCATCGTCGGCGCCCCGTCGGATCCCTTCTTGCCGTCGTCAGCAGCACCGGGCAGTCCACCCCCATCGACGGCGGCGTTGGCGTGAGAGGGGTCCTCGAAGTGCCGCAGCGAGGGCAGCAAGGAGCGCACAAGACGCTGGCGCACGCGCTGGAACGTCCCGGTGAACTGGTAGCGCTGCCACGACCGCCGGGCAGTCTCCAGCAGAGCCACCCCCACCGGTGTCTCGGTACGCGCCAGCTGATAGGCACGTATGAGCTCGGCTGTGCTGGGGACACCGATGGCCGCCTGCACCGTCATGACGAGTGGCAGCAGCGCCGTCGCGTAGCGTCCACTCGTCAGCGCGTTGGCGGCCAAGCACAGCTGCACAGCCTCCTTCCGGTGCGTGAACTGCACGGCGCGGACGAGGTAGAGAAGGCCCTCAATGAACAGTGGCTCTGACATGTCCTCGCCGAGGCGCAGCGCGTGTCGGCTGACGGCGGTGGTGGGGGCCCCATCCTCGGCGCCCGCCGACTGCGCGTGAGCCGCCGTGGACGGTGCGGCGTCCGTCCAAAGCTGGCGCCGCAACATGGGCGTCTCAAACGGGAAGTAGATCAGCGTGGAGGTGGGTGGGCCAGCGCGACGACGACCGGCGCCGCCGGTGTCCGCCGCTGCTCCTTGCGCGGCACCACCACCGCCTTCCACGCCTGTGATCGCCGCCGTGTCAAGAAGCACCATGCGCGGTGGCGCGCTCGCTGTCCCGTCGACCTGACGCGCGCGGCGGGCACGTGTGGTGGGCGAGAGCAAGTCCAGCTCCCCCCACGCGGCACTACACGTGCGCACCGTGTTCGCCAAATCAAACCACACGTTCGCTGCTCCTTCTTGCCCAGCGTCGGAGGCCTGCTGCGCCACATGATCGACCTTGGCGAGCAACTCCGTCTTCCATGCTTCAATGACAAGAATGCGCGTCGTCTGCTCCATCTCCATGCACTCGCCAAGGCGACGTTGGAGCTGCTTGGCGTAGCGTGTGTGGGCGAGCTGCGCGAGAACCGTGTGGCGGGCTTCCTCAAACTCTCCGGCCGCGGAGGCGCAGACGTACAGGGATGGAATGACACCCTGAAAGTGAAGCTGCTGCGACAGGCACACGTACGGGCCAATCTTGATTGCGGACGGCTGCGTGAGTTCGAGATCGCGACGATGGTCGCAGTAGCCAAGGACGACAGTCGCCACCGCGCAAAGCAGCTCCTTCGCGAGCGCCACCAACGAGGGCGCGAGCTGGCGAAGTTTGTCCACAGCGACGGACGGCAGGAAGTGAGCCACGTCAACGCTGGCCACCGCGCTCGCCCCGCCCGCCCCGCCCCACACCGAGGACGTGTAGGCCGACATACCGTCGTCGTCGGGCAGTTCGCTGCGGCGCCGACCGAAGGGTGTCGTGTCTGTTGCGGACGGTTCCAAGAACGGATCACTCGCCGCCAGCAGGAAAGCATCCGGGAGCTGAGGGCACACGCACTGACGGAGGTGGTTCACGACCGTCGCGACCGCTCCCACTGCGCGGGCGGGCAGGAAGGCTTGGTTGAAGAGCCTCGCCGCGCGTAGGCAGTGCTCAGTGAGAAACAGCTCGAGGTTGTCGTGCTCCTCGCGTGCACGTTGGGCGAGTGCCGCGTCATTCTCCGCTTGCTGGAGCTGCGCACGCTTGCCTTTGCTGCTGTTGGCACCGCTGGCAGCTGCGGCGGCAGCTGGTGTGGTGGAGCGCGCAGACGCGTCGCGTGCGGCGGCTTGTTCGGCGAGGCCGCCCAGCGCTGCGAAGCCATCGTCACTCGCGCCCTTCTCGTTCTGCGCTGCGACCTGTGCCATGTGATTCGCGAGGGAGACGAGAGTGCCACCCGCGCCCTTCATCTCCTCGCTGCGGTCCTTGTCCATGCACATGATGAAGGCCATGTACATGCGGAGCTGTGCCTGCGCGGGTCCGTTGAACTGGAAGAAGCGGCGCGTGAGCCACGTCAAGACACGTCGACGGCGCATCCACGTGAGGCTGCGCGTAACTTGCTTGAGCATGAGCTGCTCCGCCGCCGTCCACACGCGCGGCACGCTCGTGAAACGGGGGTCAGGCCCCTCGTCCTCGCCGTCACCCGCACCGTCGTCCACACCAACGCCGGTGGCCTTGGAGGCCACCCCACCGCGCCCCTTCGCCGGTGCCGCGCCTTTCTTTTTCCCTGCGTTTGCCTTCTTCGCGTTGGCGGCGGCGGCTTTGCCCTTCGCACCACCCGAGCGCGAGCGCGATGCACCGCCCGGCTGCACTCGGTCGCCACCCTCGTGTTCGTCCTCGAGCAGGCTGCTCTCACTGTCTTCCCCTCCGTGACCGCCTTGCCCACCGAACGGTGAGCGGTCCGAGAGAACGAAGCCGTTGTCGATGTGCCACTGCCGCAACCCCAGCAGCATCTGCTCGGCGAAAGTCTTCATACCGGTCCACTGCGCCGACGCGTGTGACAGCGCCGCCTCGGCCGCTGCACGGGCACTTCGCGTGTGACCGTGGCAGAGATAAAACTTGACGACGCACACCGCCAGCCGTGTTTGGAGCGGGTCCTGCGAGAAGCGCTCGAGGATTTCAGTGGCCGGGCGGACGCTGCTCGGGGCCGCGCTGGTCGCCGCGGACAGAGCCGCCGATGCCGCTGCGGCCTCCTGTGCCAGCGCTTCGGCAAGCTGCGTGAGTATGTCGGGCAGACCCTGAAGCGGGGTGTCACCGAGGCGGCACACGACAGCGTAGTCGGCTTGAATACGCAGCCGCTCTCGGAGCTGGGATGTGAGGGCGTCACGCGCCGCTGCTTCACGCGCGCGTTGCTGCGCCGCGTGGCCGTCCGCGACGCTCGCTGCGTCGTGCTCTGTGAGACTCGCGGTGGAGCCATCTGCCGAGAGTCCACGGCGGCGGCGCTGCTGGCTGGCCGCGCTCTGCGAGGACACTCGCCGCGCGGCGACCGCGCCCTTCTTCGCTGCTTGCATCGAATTCCGCTGTGCCGCGGCGGCAGAGCCGACCTTGCCTTGTGCATCGGCATCTGCGCCGCTCGTCGGCGCTGCCGGCTGGGGTAACGGAGGTAGCCGTGGTGGCGGTGGGATGGGCCGAGGGTGTAGAAGATTCTGAACCGCCTCGGGCGTGCCTTGGCAGAGGAGAAGCTGCTCGAGCAACTCCAGGTACTCAATGGGCATCGTGTCGTACACAAAGCTAGCTGCTGGCGCCGGCGCATACTGTGCCCCAGCGAATGTGAAGACGTCGTCCGCATGCCCTTCACCGCCTTCACTAGCCCCAGCCGTGTTCGCAGCGGGTACCTGCGCAGCGGACTCTTCGTCCCTAGACATGCTCCGGCCGCGGTGCTGCGGGCCTTCATCCATAGCTGTTGGCGCCGCTGTCGATCCTGGCGGTGGCGGCGGGACACCGTCCTTGGTGTTCACCACATACCGCGCGTAGCTACTTTCTGCGGCCACCGCGCCGGCGAAGCGCTGCTGCCGCGCGGTAGGGTTCGCGTAGACAGCATTCCACGCGTGAGCAAAGGTGCGGTGCAGCAGAAACACGAGATCCTCGACCTTGAACCCATCGAGGCGGTCTCCACCACGGTCTGACGCGCGTCCTTCTTGGTGCGGGGTTGGCTTCTGTGCGCGCACGCGGTCTAGGGTATCACGCAGCGCGTTGAGCACGCGAATGGCGAAGAGCTGCACGCTCGCCTCGGACCACACCAGCGCACTGCGAATGCCCAGAATAACATGACACAGCGCCACCAACGGGGCAACGACAAAATGACAGAAGGCCTCATCCTCCAATACGAGCAGGAGCGCGTTGAGCATCTCGTTCGCACATTGCAGGGTCAGCGGGTCTGTCACGACGACGGCAACAGCGGGCACGCGAGAGGACACCGACGACGGGGCGGAGGCCATCTCTGACGTGCCGGTCGCACTTTCTGTTTTTGACTTCGTGCCAGCCGTCCTGGAAGAGCGAGAAGCACTCTTACCACCCACACCACCACCGCCGCCCTCCGCAGGGTTGCCATTGCGAGCGTCTGAGGTGGCTGCGGTCGTGCGATTGTCTGCGTCGCCCGTGGCCTCCGCCTGCCGCATGGCGAGCAGCTGAAGAGCGAGGAGAAGGCGATACGCACACCGCAGACCAACCTTTTGCTCGTCGCACGTGCGCATTGGTGCTCGACGACGCCCTGGCTGCGGGGAGAGCTCGCTCGCACTGACGGAAGACAGTTCCATTGCGGAGAGGTCGAGCAACGCACGGCACAGCGTCGAAAGGGCGCCTACAGAACAACTTTGCAGAGCCGTTACACAGGGCACCAGCCGGTAAGTGCGGAGTTCTTCCTCCAGCGACATGGGCGGTGCCACCCTATTCTTTTCGCCGCTACCGTCGTCGGCGGTATCCTGGCCGACGTAGTGCGCATAGAGAACACCACGTGCTGTGTTGGCGAGGGGTACGACACCTAGTTTGGCGCTGGTCGAGGCCGCGTAGCCCCACACCATGAGACGAGAGAAGAGCGTGCCTGCCGTGGCTGGCCTCTCAGGCGCTTTCTTCTTCCCCAGCTGACTCCGCTCGCCACCACCACGGCTGCCGTGCGTGGCCGTGTCCGCCTCGAACCTGGTGAGGACGTCAAACGCCTTGCCAAGCAACTCACGCTGGGCGGACGCAGGTTTCGGTGTGACTGTCGCGAGCGCGAGTAGCACGACGGCGCTTTTCAGGGGGCTGCCATGACAGGAGCTGATGAGCCGCGCCTCGGCGGCTTCAGCCGACTGCGGCAGGTCGGGTTCCTCGTCGAGTAGTGCGGCGAGAATGCGCGTCTCTTTTGCCGAGGCGACCCCGTAGACGTCGCTGTGTAGCTGCCGCGCGAGCAGCGTCTGGATGTCTTCCTGGTGCTGCGCGTACGCGGCGACCTGTGACCGCAGCAGAGCCACGTGCCACTGCAGTTGGGCGGCCGTGCGTGTGAGATCGGTGTTCGTATCCTCGAGCGCGTGTCGCAGCTGGGTGAGAGGCGAATCGGCTTCTGGTACTGTCTCACGTGCCACTGAAGCGGCCTTCACGGTGTGCTTGGCGGCCCGCACCCCCTCGAGCACATCCGCACGGCGCGCGATGAGCTGCTCGGCGATCGTGGTGAAGGCGTGCGCGAGACGTGCACGCTCAAGCAAGGACTGCAGCCGCTGCTCCCGCGGATACACCGGCAACGCGACGGTCTCACCCACAGCAGACTTGGCTGTGCCTGTCAAGTGGCGACGTGATTTTCCCTTTTGCTGTCGTGTGAGGCGACTGTCGTGCGCAGCTGCCACGTTCGCCTCCGCGCCACGATCTGCCGCGGACACGTCAGGCTGACCGGTCGTGCGTTGCGCACTCTCCATATCCTGCAAGGCGGCGTCTGCGAGCGTGTGGACAAGGCGGCCAAGACGTACAGGATCGACCGCGCCGGTTGCGGCAAACGCCTCGACAGTGCGCATGACAACCTTTGTGTACACGACCTCCTGCTGCTCGTCGGCCTCCTCTTCTGTTCGCGGCGACGGTGACGACGGCGCGGGCGGACGAACGAGCGCTGGCGTGGGGTCGTGGAACGGCGTCGCAAGGAGTCCCAGCTGCTCGCGGTGGCGGCGGGCGTCGCGGCGGCCCGCGATGCTCCTCGTGGCCTCGTGTAGAATGAGGTCGGCAGCGACAAAGAGCGTTCGCTCGAACAGCGCCGCGCAGGCGTAGCTCATGTCGACCGTTGAGGCGAGTATCGGCGCGACAGGCCAGCTGGCCGTCACTGCGCCACCCCCGACGGCGCTCGCGAGCTGTCGCAGCAACTCAGCTGGCGCGAGCAGTGGCGTACAGAGGGGATAGGCCTCAGTCTCACCCGTGTGCACTGCAGAGGGACTTTCCACACCGAGCGGACGAAAGAGGCTTGCCTGCGCAACGGCGTGCGCCGCTTGTACGGCCACCAAGTCGCGCACCGAGAGCAACAGGCCGAACAACAACGCGGACGGTCCCCTGACAACGGCAGCGGCCTCCTCCACAGCAACCTTGTCGCTGGACCCCACCAACAGCAAGGCGCCATCCTCTGTGTGCCTCTGCGCGGAGGCCAACCACCGCGGCAGGCCCACCACGCGCAGGTCAGCCGGTCCCGTAAGGAGCACGTCGTTCACCGTGCAACACGACTCCGCGGCGCGGTGCGTGACGAGCACGCTCATGTGGAGTTGCTGCAGCAGACGCACCGCTGTCTCCACCGACTCCAACAGGTGCGACGTGCTCGTTGGCATCGGTGCCGCACCGTTGCCTGCCGCGGTGGTTGTGGTCGTCTGCTGCCCTTGCTGGAGCCGCGCCATCGTCGTCAGTGCGGCACGACAGGTGTGAAGGAGGTGGATGAGCACGGCGCCGGTGCGAATATACATGGCGTGGCACGCCGTGGGGAAGAGGCTGCTGTACAGGCGAAGCAGCAACACCACCTCCTTCTCCAGCGGGCTTTCTTCAGTCAGACTCAGTGCGGATTGCGCCGTGGGCCGGCTCTTCCCCGTCGGCAGGCGCAGCCCAGGAAGCTCGAGCGTACACCCGTTCGCGGACTCGACCGAGGCGGCGGCAGCGCGCAGCGTGTGGACGGATTCGAGGTGGTCCCACTGGGCGAGACGCACCAGCTGCGGGAACAGAGCTTGCAAGGACAAGGCGGAGATAAAGGTAGGGCTCTCCGTGAGACGGTCTGCGCTTTCCGCGGCAGCTTTGTTGTCTGAGCGGGTGGCGCCAGAGGCGCTGCTGCCGGACGGCGGTGCGCCGGTGACGGACGAGGCGGTTGCCCCGCTTGACGCGCTGGCAGCACCTTTTGACTTGACCTTCTTCTGATTCTTGCCGGCACCGTGGCCACCGGCTGCGGCTGCTGCGGCGATCTCGCCTGCGTGCTCTTCTTCGGCTGCCGCCTTCGCCATGGCGAGGTGGATCTGCGCCCCGATCGTCTCCATGAGCTGCACATTCTCGTCTTCAAGGCTCCACCGTTCAGGCAGGCCAAGGGGAAAGCAGTGCGTTGATTGGCCAGCGGCGCCGAGCAGGGCCCCGCGCAGACAAGGCTCAGACAATGCCACGGCTTGCGCGGAGAGGCAGTGACAGACAATCTCGAGCGCCTCACGCGCACACTGGCGCAGATGGGCGAAGGACACCACCACCGCTGTCGCGGACGGTGCGGCGCCTGCCGCTGCCGGTGGTGGTGCCGCGACGACGGCTGCTGCGGTCGCGGAGGCATTGCCCGTGCGCGGGGCCTTGCCACGCATCACCCCACCCGTACCAGCGCCACTGCCGCCGCTCGCCAACGCTGTCACGACCATCTGTTCGAGCGACTCTGTTCGTGCGCTCTGCTTGACTAGGAAGCTCACCAGGAACGTCAAAGCCTGCGCGGCAAACTGGCGCAGGCGCGCCTGGTGAGCTTGTGCTTCTTGTCGTGCCATCGCATCCTTGCGATGGTCGGACACGGGGGGCGGTGGCGATGTCGGGCCCCCTGTCGATGATGTGGAGGCGCGGCGCGCGAGGCTGTTCTTCCGCTTTGACTTGGTGGTGCTCGGAATCGTGGTCGGCGAGCCAGGCGTACTACCGTCTAACTTGCTCGCCTCCTCATCCAGCGCGCCTTTCGTTCCGGGCTGCGGGAGCGGGTGACGACACAGACTGCGCCAGATCTCCGCCAGCAGCGCCGCGCCGCTCCGGGGGAGGCTCGCCTCGGTCACGACGGCGCCGTTCTCAGACACGACGACGGGGCAACCATTTGCCGCGGTCGTGGTGCCCGCAGTGCCAGCTGCACTGGCGGGGACGCCTGCGGTGAGGCTGCGGTGGCGTGCCTCGGAGCTGGACCCGCGGCTCCCTCCACGAGGGCCGGCTTCCGTGCCACCACCTCCGCCCCCTTCGAGGATATCGCTGGAGGTTACGGTGGGGGCACCGCTGGAGAGCACGGCCTGCGCACAGCGCTCGGATTCGAAGGCGTGCTGCATGGCGATGAAGGCGTACCACGTGTACTTCATCTCGTCTAGACCACACCGCTGTAGGGCTGTCTCCAGCGTCGCGTGCCACTCCGCGGGCGGCGGCACTGGATCGTAGAACTCGAGGGCCACAAGTTCCTTTGTCTTGCGTGCCATGCGCTTCACGATGGCGAGTGCCTCCGAGTACTGGCCTCGCCACTCGTAGGCCTGCGCAAGGGCTTCGTAGAGGTGCACACGCCAGCCCAGGTACTTCGTCGTTGCCAGCTTGACGAGCGTGGATGACTGACCTTCACAGATGTCGATGCACTGTGCGAGGGCCACCGTGCACGCGAGGAAGAGCTGGTCGAGCTGCGCACTGACAGACAGCGCCGAGCTGCGTGGCGCACGCCGTGCATCCGCTGCTCGTCCGTGCACCGCCGCGCTCGCGCTGCTCGGCGCCGCCCCGTCAGTCGAGGAGGCCCGCATGAGGGCAGACACCACGGACTCCACCCAGTGGTCTTCACTGACGGCCGTGCTCGACAAGCTCGCGCCTGCCACCGCCGCTGCCTCCAGCTCCGCAGCACTGCACTGGTCTGCGGCGCCACCGCGACGATGCTCAAGTTGCCGCTGGAGCGATTGCGCGCGCTGCAAGAGGCGTTGCACCATCTCATAGACATACACCGTCCCTGTGAAGATGAGAAAGTAGCCGTTCTCGTCGACCTTGTAGTCGATGCGCACGGGTGGCAAATCAGCGTTCGAGAAGCTCACGTGCACCCCAAGAAGTCGCTGAAGTTCGTCGTCTGTCAGAGCTTCGCGGACGGCGAGGAGCTCCTTGACGGTGAGCGTCCCCACGTGCGTAAGAGGTGGCTGTGATGGCTGCGATGAGCGCACTTCCTCCCGACCGGCGCGCAACGGTGGCGCGCTCGCGAGGCCACTGATGCACCGCACCATCTGCTCAACGTACCCGACGCACTGCCGCAAAACAGCTGGACCGGCGTCCGTGTGCGGGTCGCTGTCGAGCACCTTGTGGAAGGCGAGAAGGGTGGCGAGCATGTCGTACTGCATCACGGCGTAGTAAGCACGCAAGGCGAGCGGCAACTGTTCCAGCGGGACGTGCTTCCCCGGAATACCAGGGTGAAACGCGTCCGAGCGCCGGCGACGACGAGACGCGCCGTCATCGACTTCAATGATGAAGTTTGTCTGCCCTGCGCTGTGACTGTCCCCACCACCACCGTCACCGGCGGTGTTGCCAAAGAGATCGGTCCAGCTGTGCTCCCCCGCGTCTGCCTCACCAGAAGCCTGCGAGGAGCCACTGCCGAGGCGACGACCACTCGGTGCCTCGCGGACCAGCGCTCGCGCGGAAGGGGAGCGCTGCGCCTTGGCGGCCCCGGTGCCGGTCGGGCGAGCAGGCACGACGACGGCGTCCACCACCGTTCGCAGTCTTTCCACATCGGCGGAGAGGCTGCGCAAGAAGAGCGTGCTCGCTTCCTGACGCAGGCCGCCCTCCATGGTGTGGCTGGCCTGCGACAAGCAGGTGGAGACGACGGCGAGTGTGCTCTCGAACTGCATGACACCATCGCCTCCCTCGGCAACGGTGGCACCAACGATGGAGATGGGTGAGGCCCGGGAAGGTGAACCCGCCGGAAGCGACGAGGAAGAAGTTGGACGTGGCGGCGTGGGTGTCAACGCACGCACCGGTGGCGTCGTCGCAGTGAGTCGTGCGGCCACGCCACTGCGGGGAGGCGCCGGCATAGACGCAGCAGGTGACCCTTGGCGATGGTGCGGGGCGGCCTTTTTGGCTGTCGCGGGCCCTCCGCCCGCGCCGGTGCCACGCAAGTGAAGCAGATCACCGCGACGATACAGCTCGCCGTCGCGTGCCATGACACCGCGACGGGCGTCCGCATTGGTCTCCGCCGCCGCCGCCCCACCAACCCCACGACGACTCGCACCGCTGCCGCCGCCGTTGACCTGTTGAACGGGAGGGAGATGCGTGCTGGCAGGCTGGACCGACCGCGGTGGTGGGCTGGCCTTGGCAGTCTGAGATTTGGCCTTGGAGACGGCGAGGGAGGGGCGTGCGTCACCCGCGATCGATGCGGTGGTGCCGGCGTGGTCGTGGTGGACCCGCGCCGTGCCTTTCGCGGCCAGTGCCACCAAGGCTGCGCGACGCAGTTCTTGAATTTGGTGCTGCACACCCGCCTGCGCTCGTTGCAGCGCGGTCGGGTCTGGCTGCGGACGTTGTGCGCTGCACGCCTGCAGCCGCGCGACGGCGTCGTTGAGGCGGCTGCGCGCCTCTTCATAGAGTGACATTGACTCTCGCCTTTTTTTTCTCACTCTGCACCTCCCCACGCCAACGAAGAGAGGTCACCGAACAAGTCCGTGAATGAAGGCGTGAGAGCTGATCAGCCAAATGACGTCGTGTGACAGACAAAGGTGCACGCCGACACACACACACACACACACGAGAAAGAGAGAGAGAGAGGAAGAGAGACAGAATAAACAAAACAGAATCAGACCTTGCGTAAGAAGAGGTGTATGTTCTCCTGGCTATACATACTAGCAGTCGCCGCACACACACACACACACACACATGGTGAAACCAGCGGTATCGGCAGCACATGCACGGGAGAAAGGAAGGAGGTAGGTAGAGGAAAAGAAGAGTTGTCATCGATGGCAGAGTGTAGACAAACAGGTCCACCCTCTCTCTCTCATACACACGCGCCATCACGCAAGAAAAAGCGACACGAGATGGGGAAAACACAAGGAGGAAGCGGCGACAGTACCAGATGCGATGTGCGTGCTATCATTCGCGTGCCGCGACGGCAGTCGGCCACCTCTCAACCGCCTTTCTCCTACACACACACACTGGTGGAAAGTGAGTTTACAGCACTTTGTTCATTCTCCCCTGAAGTGCGCGATGCCGATTTCATTGGAGACTCTCGTCAAGTGATGTGCATTCGCCGCTCTGGTCTGCTCACACCCGCGATGCAGAAGCAGCCGGAGACAGAAAACAAGAAACACACCCGAAGAACAGTCGATGGACAACCGAAGACACGAGAGAAAAGAAGAACACATAAACGAGAAAGAGAGAGTCTGAGCGAGTTAACAACACTGGAAGAAAAACAGGAGAGAAAACCCCGAGAGAAGGGGGTAGCGATGAGCGCTTCGCATCGGTGAACGAACAACCACAGGCGAAAGCGGAGAACGAGAAAAGAGAAGAAAAACAAACAAAAAAAAGAAAGAAGACAAGAGAAGAAGGAGGCCAACAAGCCACACGCAGGGGAAGTGGGGTTCGTTAGGGGATCAGTAACACTCAGCATGACCGATTCACCCAGGCTGGTGTGGCGCGTGCTTACGGCAGCTTTGAGTTGTCTCTGGCTGTTGAACCCACTCCCTCTTCGCTCTCCCTCCCTTTTCTCCTCTCACCTCTGATCTTACTTGAGGAACAGCCTGGTCATGGCCTTCACGTGCTTGCAGACGAACGCCTGCTGCGATGCGGCTTCGCGCCAGTACTTGTAGCGATCCTTGGCCGAGAAGTGGCCGCTCTCCAGGTCCATGTTCAGCAGCACCTCGTTGCTGTCCGTCTTGAACTCACGCACCTTTTGGACCCACTTGGCCGGCTCCCAGTACGCCACACGCGGGTCGAAGAGACCGGCCTGCACGTAGATGTTGGGATAGCCCTGCGCACGGACGTTGTCCATGGGGCTGTAGCTGAGCATGTAGTCGTAGTACTTGTACTCATTTGGATTCCCCCACTCCTCCCACTCGCCTGTCGTGAGCGGGATCGAGGGGTCGCACATGGTGGTCATGACATCGACGAACGGCACGCCGGCAACAGCCGCGTGAAAGAGATCGGGCCGCATGTTCAGCACGGCGCCCATCAGCAGACCACCCGCACTGCGCCCCTCGGTCGCCATCTGGCTAGGCGTCGTGAGGCCGTTGTCGACCAGGTACTCGGCCGCCGCGATGAAGTCCGAGAAGGTATTGCGCTTGGTGCGATACTTGGCGCCGATCTCGTACCACGCACGACCCAGCTCGCTGCCGCCGCGGATGTGAGCGATGACGTAGATCATACCGCGCTCCGTGTAGGGGATGGTCTTGATGTTGAAGCTCGGCTCCATGCAAAGGCCGTAGCTGCCGTAGCCGTAGAGGAAGCACGGCTGCGGCGTGGTGAGGTCGAGATCCTTGTGGTAGACCATGGAAAGAGGTACCTGAACACCGTCTGGCGCCGTCGCGTAGCGACGCTCCACACGGAAGTTTGAGGCCTCATAACCACCGCCCACCTTGCGCACCTTGACCGCTTCGCGCGTGTGGTCGACAGGATTGACATCCCACCAAGTGCTCGGCGTGGAGAGGGAGGAGTACTGAATGCGGAATGTCTTGGTGTCGTACTCCACGGTCTGCGACAGAACGGGGTGCACTTCGAAGATTGGCTCCGGCATGTCGACCTCTCGCAGCGCACAGGTGTGATCGAACTGCTGGGTCGCAGGGTTGACGCAGATCGTCCACACCCGCGTCAGGCCATCACGACGCCCCTCGACCACCATGAAGCGCTCGTACACACCGACCCCCTCGAAGTAGCAGCTGTCTGAGCAGGGGATGAGCACATCCTTGTCGACGCCTGGGGCACTGCGGTCGGCGATGACGACCTTGCGGTTCAGTGCGCCGCCCTCGTTGGTGGTGATGATGATAGTGTCGGTGCCGTGCATATCCACGTCGTACAGCACACCCTTCTGGCGCTTCCGCACGAGCTCAAGCGCCGTGTGCGTGTTGCCTTGACGCAGGTCCAACAGATGCGCCTCCGTGGTCTCCGACGAGCCGGATATGATGATGAGCGTGTTGCCATCGCCGGACTTGGCCATACCCGCGCTGAAGAGGCTGTCGTCTTCGGTGTACAGGCACACATCAGATGACTGCGGCTGCCCGAGCACGTGGCGCCAGATCTTGTTGTCGCGCAGGGTGTCGTCCTTGGTCGTATAGAAGAACGCGGTGCCGTCGGGGGCCCAGATAATATCGCCGTTGGTGCCCTCCACGCGGTCCTTGGGCACGGCGGACGCGTCTGCCTTGGGGCCCGCCATGAGCTCGATCGTGTACACTTCCTGCCCATTCCAGTCGACCGAGTAGGCGAGGCACTGGTGAGACGGTGGGGCGGGGACGATCTCCGCGACATCACAGAAGGCCTTGCCTTCCGCAACGGCGTTGATGTCCATGAGGACTTCCTCTGCGCCACCTTCGGGCCCCGGCGTGGCGGTCTTTGGTACACGGCAGTGAATCTTGTAGCTCTTGCCCTCGACTTCACGGGTGTAGTAGAGGTACGGCCCGTGCGGGTACGGGGCAGACATATCGGTCTCTTCAATGTGCGAAATGTGCTCCTTGTAGATTTGATCCTTGAGCTCGGCGAGATCGGCGGTGCGCGCGTGGAAGTACGCGTTTTCCTTTTTCAGATGCTCAATGATCTCGGGGTTGCTGCGCGTGTCGTCGCGAAGCCAGAAGTACGGATCATTGTGGATGCGAGGTGGGTTCATGGGGTTCGGCCCGCGGTCTTCGCCCTCAACGGCACCGAAGTAGACCTTGTGATCACGCTTCGCCGCGACGGGTGGCGTGGCGGTCGGACTGCTCATTTCTGCAAGGTAGTCTGCGCGTGCGGACGAGTGGATGTTACACAAAGAAGAAGAAGCGAGCAAAACAGTCTCTACGACAGGCAAGAGAGAGAGAGACAGAGAGAGAGAACGGAGAACAAGTGGATCGAGTCAACAAGAAGGAAAATGGACTCTGTGACGCTAAAGAATAATCGGGCTGGACTCGTACACGCGATTGGTGCCACGCGGTGAGAGGTACAAAGAGAGAGAGAGGGAGAAGAGCGAAGGAATGAAATGCGGAAAGCTTATGGATAAATACACACACACACAGACAGACACACAGACACGCACACAGCAATCGAATGCTGCCATGTACCTCGTCTGCTTGAACGCTACCGTAGCTAGGTACCCCGGGTTCAGAGAAGCGTAGACTCAACACACCCAGACACAACGTAGGTATGAGCGCACGAGCTGCGACAACTAGCGCTCTTTGGCCCACGAGTTTTTTTTTCTGCTTTTGTCTTTTTTTTTTCGCACGTGTGCGACCTCCTACGGTTCTCTTGGCTCGAAGAGAAAAGCTAAGAACACTATGGAGCTGAACATGGTGTGCACTTGGTGGTCAGACAAGTGTAAAGCAACAACACTCAAGAACAGTGAGAGTGATAGAGTAGGAGAGAGAGAGAACAACAACAAAAAGATGGTGATTATGTACACTCACGAACTCCAACACCCCCGCTGATAAACAAACCTTGTTTTCTCCTTCTCCCCCTTTTCCTCTCGCACTTCCTGCTCTACCCCTGCCAGTTTGTTTTTTCCTCCAGTTCACTGGCTCAGTTCTTGCGTCGCGTGACGTGATCGTACAAGACAACGTGTAAGTAGTCCGGACATGCAATGACGGTGCGGCTGCTGTTGTCGCCAGGCGTGGGGGCTTTTGGGTCCACGTTGATGGTCTTGCGATCGCGCTTGTGCTTCATGAGCAGGCCGACCTCGTTGTCAGCCAAAACTTGGAACGTGTTGCTGTTGTTGTAAAACAACGTGTGCGTCTTCCAGTTGTAGTAGCTCAGGTCGCTGCGCTTCGGCAGCAACCGCTTCTCGCCGGAGAAGTAGAGCTCGAAGTCTTCTGAACGGAGACGGTGACCGTAATCAATGTACGCCGATACCTCCTGCCCGCGCACGTAATCGCGAATAAAGAGAATGGTGGCAAGCTTACCGGTACGCACAAGCTCCTCTCGCTTCGCCAGTGCCGCGAGGAGAGGGTTGTCGTCGACATTCTTGCCGGCGCTGGTGATCAACTCAATGCTGACCTTCCGCTTCAGCGGACCGGCCAACGCAAGCTGCCGAGCCGCTTCGAACTCCTCGCGACTGAGGAAGTCTTTTCCCTTGTAGCCTAGTTCGACGATCCGGCGAGCGGTGTCTTGGTCCTCGAGGTAGAACAGATCTTCCCCGGTAACTTGCTGGTCAAGGTACTCCTCGTACGATCCGAACTCGAGAATGTTGCGGTCATAAAAATCCTTCTCGGTGATCATGTTGGAGCGTCTTTGTGCGCCTGCACGTGCGTGTGTGTCTCTCTGCTTTACCTTCGCTTTTTTCTTTTTTTGTGTCCGTGAGCGAGAAGACACCAGCTGGCCACCGCGTGATTGGCTCACAACAGCAAAACGAGCCGGAGTGGAGTGAGATGTGAGTTGAAGTGGTGGTGGTGATGGTGGTGGTGGTGATGAGCGGGAAGAAGGAGAGCGAAGAGATGTGGTGCGAGTTAGATGCGCTCGGTGACGCCATACCAGTGATATTGTGTGGGCGCGCGCCACTCCACACACATACGTGTACACGCACGCACCTGTGTGAAACTCTTTGCTCGACCTCAATAGGTGGCTGAGCGCCACTGTGTTCTTGGTCTTGTTTCTGATTTTTTTTCTTCTTTCTTTCTTTCTTAGATCGATCCAGTGCTGGTGGTGTCCGCGTCACTCTCGTCACTCCCATCCTCGCTGCTACTGGTACTGCTGCCGCTGCTACTGCCACTGTCGCTGCTGTTTGTCTCACTGACGTCAGACGCGGAACTCGCCTCGCCCTCGTCGCTGCGCTGGCGCTTCGCCCGCGGTGGTGGCGCTACGTCAATGGCTGAGGCGAGGTCGACGCGACCAGCCTTTTCCAGGGCGGTGGCGAAGTCTTGCCGCACACCGCGCCCAGCGTGCCTGTTCATGTCCTGCACCACACGCGGAAACGTGAACCGCGAACACACGTTCTGCGTCACGGCGATAGTGAGGCCGTAGTTGATGACCTGGTGCCACCACCCACTCGGCACGAAGATGAGATCACCAGGGAAGACGAGCGCCTCCAGCGGAAGGCCGTGCGTGCTGCAGCCCGCACTCGCACTGGCCGAGTACTGGCTCTGACACTGGCTGCGTTTGACGATGCCGGGTAGCGTCTTGCGATACCACTCCATGTACGGTTGCGAGGCGTAGTAGTCTGAGTGAATGAGTTCCTCTCGCACACCGGGAGGGATGACCTCGGGGTGGTAAAAAGAAAAGCGCTTGACCCCATCTAACACGGCGTTCCACGCGGATGAGGCGTGCGGATCAGTGTGGTATGGCGTACCGCTCCCGTCGGGCCCGATGAGAAGCCACCGGTAGTCGGGGCGGTCCTCCTCGTCCATCGTGGCGAAAAAGTCTTCGCGGAAGTAGGGGGGCACCTCAAAGTCAGACAAAAGGCGCGGCTCCTTCACGAGGATCTTCTTGTCGAAGACGTACATGGGCTTCTCACCGTTGGTCGACTGCGCGTAGGCGAAGAAATCGCGCGCGGTGAGGCGGAAGCGCCGTCCATCTGTGCTGCGCCCGTTCGGCTTCAGCCACGCCTCACCGTAGTGCGTACAGAAGTTCTCACACAACCACTTGCGTCGCGCCGGCCAGTGGTCGATGCAGCCTGTCAGCACAACGGGTGTGTTCGTCGCCTCGTACTGCCGTTGGAACTCCTCGACGGAGAGCTGGTAACGGCGGTCGACGACACCCGGCACGCCGACCTGCTCGTCGTAGATGAACGGCAGAGACGGCGAGCGAAGCGGGGCAGCGGACGCCGGCGTCAGCGGCACGTACGGGGTCTGCGAGCCGGCCTCGCACGCCTCCACGTAGGCGACCTTGTGGTTCCACGTCGCGTAAAAGGCGGCACTCGTGTACGGCGGCAGCACAGGCACAACGTCGAGCACATTCTCACCGATCAGGTTGTGCAGCCGGTAGGCGGGCAGCTCGCCCTTGAGCACGCCGTACTGCAGCGCATAGTGTGGTGGCTGGCAAAAGTCACCGCTTGCGGCCAGGTAGTTCACGGCACCGTGCGACACGGAGAGGAGGCGTGACCACACTCCGGGGTAGTAGGCTTTGCCGGTGACGGCCGTGTTCCAGTCCTTCGCAGAACGCACGTTGGCCCGCGATAGTCGGCGTGTGGCAGTCGTCATCGTCGTGGACGAACTTGTTTTGGTCAGCGACAGATCCCCGTCCCACTCACCGGACTGAGCGTGTCCGCTAGCGTTCGCGGCAATGCGGCGTGCAATGACGCTGACGGTCCCTTCCGCGCCGGCCTCCTGCCGCAATCCGTTGACCTCTCGCTGCGGGTGCAACACCGTGTGCTTCCACGAGCCTTTGAACGTCCAGTGACCGTACTTGGTCGCTGGGTCGACGAGAGGCGGCTGCAGACACACCGCCTTCCACAGCGACTCTTCATTGGCGAGCACGAAGAGGCACCAGCACGTCTGTGTGAGTGCGAGTAGGTCGTCAGGGTTGGCAAGACATTCCAGAATACGCCGCATAACACGGAAAGGGAAAGACGAGAGTTCACCTACCGCCCGGCGGCCGGCGTCGTTGACGGGACCGGGGTGCTGCGGCGGTGGCGGCTGCATTAGCACGGGAGACGATGGGAACGACATTGGGCAGTCATTCGTTTGCTACGTTCTCGTTGAACGGATTCCACTCAACACACACACTCACACAACGGTTTTTGTTGTTGTCGCGTTTGTTGTGGCGAAACACCAGTGTTCTCCACGGTTGCACCACCCCCATGCTCGCGCAAGCACAAGAGAGGCAGAGCAAAGACAAATGAAACGAGTGAGCCCGCCACCACGGTGAGGCCGATAGGTCAGACGGGGGGAGGGGGGGGGGGAGGGAGCAAGGTTCGATGGAAATAACAAGGCCATCGCTCACGTGACTGTCCTGGCAACGATGGTTCATTCACGCCGCGCCGGCTTGTCAGGGTTCACACGCCGATAGATGATGAGGCGTGGAAGTGACGTCACTGCCAGCACCCGGCAGAAACAATGGTCTAACATCTTGTATTGAGCACCTTTCTTTTCTTCTCAACTTGCTCTCACCATGTACGCGTACATGCACTGCACAGGATGACGAAGACCAAGCATACATACGTTCACAAGCGGCAACAACGTACTCTTCTCTAAAAAATCTCCCCTCTCCTTCCGCATTGCCGTGCGTGGGTTGAGGCAAATCTATGGGCGACCACGCCCGTGTCCGTCTCCCAGTCACACGTGCCTGAGGGAAATGGTTCTCAGAAATCTATTCTTATGTGTCTATTGTTGTCTCTACTACCAGACGTCGATTCCTCGCCTGTACGAATAGGCCAGAGCAAGCCCTTCGAAGCCAGTAGGAATAATGGTGAAAATGTAGAACACGTGCCATATGCGCGCGACGTGCGCGGTGGCTTGCCATGCGACAATGAGAAGCACCGCCGCCGCGCAGTGACAAGCACCTTGCATGACACTGTCTAAGCTGTAGCGCAGCGTTCGCCCCGTGACCACGCCCCAGAGCTGAAAGAACAGACACAAGAAGCTCACCGCCAGGCACAGGTCCGTCACCTGACGAAGGAAGGTGTAGTCGCGCTGGCGGTAACCAGGCGCAAGTGAGGACTCGAGGATCATGCGGTCGCTGCCTTGGGAGGCGCAGATGAGGGCCGCGAAGTGAATGACCCACATAGAGAGCCGGAAGGGAATCAGAAAGGCCTCGTTCGGCGTGTACGCCCAGGTAGGGAAGTAAGCGCGTCGACGCACATGATGAACACGCTGGTTCTTCACGAAAACAATGGTCATGTTCTCTTTAGCTTCACCCTTTCCGCTCTTTTTTTTTGGTTTGTGCTTTTGCTGTATTGGTTCTCTCACCCTTTCGCGTTCTGCCTTTTACCGGCGGAGCGGCACGTTGATCCGCAAATGGCCCAAAAGAGCGGTGCTGGTGCTGCGTGCGGCGCGTTGACCCACTCTCTCTACCACCGACGGATGTGTGTGTATGTGTGTGTGTGTCGACCACAGTGCTAATCGACTGGCCCAACAGAGAGAGAGAGAGAGGGAGAAGTGAGGCAGAAAGAAGGCGTAGTGGGGCAACGACAGAGAGGACGACACGACCACTTGCTGCAGCAGGTGAAGAGGCTACACACCACCGCAACACACACAGGCAGAAGACAGCACCTGTGATGGGCAAAAAGAAACGTTTCACGTGTGCGTGGGTGCGTGCATGCGCTAATTTGCCTGTCAGTGCGACGTGTTAAGCTATTCAACCTCACCACAAATCACCCTACGGAGGACATCGTGTATTCGTGGCATACTTCTCGTTTTTCTCTTTGCCGATTGACAGAGACTCCCCCGCATGCGAGTGTGCGAAGCACACACACACACGCACAAGCACCGCACGAGAAAAAAAAATAACAGCCAAGTTGTGAAAGACGCGCACCTGCACAATTGAGTCGATGTGCGCGTTGCCCTAACAAGAAAACAACATCAACCACAAACTCTCTCTCGTTCTTTTTTTCTTCTATTCGCCTCTCTGCTATTCGCCTGTTTCGTGCGACGCATGGTGGTGCATCTCATTGTGTGTCCGCCGTGCCCAGCGGCCGCGCACATAGGCGTAGACGAGCTCTATCGCTTCACTCCCCGCCGCAACCACGACCAGCACGACGACGCATCGCCGCACGACATTGTGCGCGTCGACAGGGATGTTGGTGTCACCCATACGCGAGGGATTGACAGGATGGGCCGCTCGTTGTGACAGCCACCACGTGGTGACGCCAAGTGTGACGGCGGTCGCTAGTGTGCTCACGAGCGCCACGAGCACCGTCAAGACCAACATCGCCGTCGGTCCACCACACCGCTGGAAGTGGATGAGCGGCTCATCCCTGGCCATGCCCTTCACCACGTCTTCCAGCGGCATCTGCGCCGGCGAGGCCCCGGTCGAAGACAGCGGCGGCGGCGACGAGGACTTCCCCCGCCCGCTGAGCAGGCTAGAGGATTCGTCAACTGGCGTGGCGGCGCTGGCTGCGGTCGGTGAGGCGTGCCGGCGCCGCTGGGCATTGTGAGAGTGGTGATGGTGGCGGTGGTCGCGGTAACGTCGATTGCCCTCGTGATAGCACAGCGGCACGACGGGCAGCGTCACCCCTGCGTTGGCCACCGCACGAATGAGGCTGGTCCCCAGCACAGCGAAGCTTGCGCCGGTGAGGCAGAGGCACACGCGGGGGTGAAAGCACTGCCGAAGCAGCCACAGCTCCACCAGCCCCGCGAGCCCGGACGGCGACGACCCCGCGCGGCGCGACTTTGGCACAGCGGTCGTCGACAAACGACCACGTCCGTCTCCGTCGATGTTGCCATCGCCCCACTGATCACTCGGCAGCGGGGGCGTCAAGAAGCCGTAGCCACACCAGAACACGGCCATGGCGAACACGAGGAGCCCGGTGAACCACGTGCGTGCGCAGAGCGCACCGACGCGCGGGATCATGGACAGAATCCACACGAACGCCGCGACGATGAACATGAGCGCCATCCAGCGCCGCACCTCATCAGGCTGCAAGCTGGGGCCTGGGAAGAACCGACCAAAGGCGGCAGCGGTGGCGTCTGACGACGACGACGCGGCGCCGTCGCTGTCACTGACAGAGGTTGGCGACGTCACGAGCAGGGCCGTGGCCGAGGTGGCCAGCAGCACCAGCAGTGCCATCACGCTCGAGAAGGTCAGCACACGCAGAAGAAAGCCCAATGAGACGTTCGCCAAGGCTCTAAAGATGGCCCGCGGGGAGGCCAGGCGCCTGTAGGGCCGACGCGCACGCTGCACCACGTCGCCCGGCACGAGAAGGAGAATGCAAAAGGCGAACAACACCGCAAGCACCGTCGCCGCCACGCCGCAGCGCATCACCTCAGCCGTGGTGAGCCAGTGGCGGTTGAGCAGCGGGAACACAAAGAGTGCTGCCGAGCTCGTGAAGAGCCACGCCATGGCGACAACGTTGAGCTGCACCGTCAAGGCGGCCTGCAGCCCGACCTCCGCCAGCGTCAGCATGAGCAAGCCCATCAGCGCGACGACGAAGCCAACACCGTAAATGGCTTCGCCAAAGACGGCCAGCCCGATCGAGCTGTTCCGGGCACCGCCGTAGATGCCCACAGAACCCGCGGTGCAGGCGACAACACCCATGATGAGCAGCGCCGATGGATGAATACCGCCGGCCAAGGCCCCATCGTCGTCTGCAGAGTCGCTGGCCTCACTTCCACTGTCGTTCGACATGGAAGAGGTGGTGTGCGCGGTGTCATCGAAGAGATCATCGTGGCTATGACGGCGACGCTCGACGAGCTCGCCCTCTGCGTCCTCCACACCGGATGGGGTCGCGCAGCACACATGCGCGGTGGCCATGCACCACATCGTCAATGCCCCGCTGCAAAAGAACGTGGCGGTGAGCAGCACCGTCCGGCCAAAGCGATTGTTGGAGCTGTAGAAGACACCGGTGCCAGTGGACCAACCGCCATTGCTGATAGAGGCCTCAAAGATGTTCATGCAGCCCTGCATAGTGCTCTGCACGAGCACCGCGATAAAGAACAAGGCGGAGAGCGTGAAGAGAAGGTACTGTCGCATCACCGTCGTGGACCAGAGACGCTGCAGGCGGGCAATCTGGTAGTGGCGGTTGTAGCGCCATCGACGCTCGCGGTTGGACAGCTCGTGGCGTCCGGTGGTGCCGGTCGACGGTGCGGACGCGCTTTGCATAGGTGAGGGGTAGACCTTCGCCGCCCCGGAGCCGTCCGCACTGCCCTCACGCCCCGCCTGGCCAGCCGCATCGCCCACTGCTGTCTCCAAACGCACCTCGCGAAGTGCGGCGAGCTCCGTGTCGAGGCTGTAGCAGTAGTAGTGCGTGTCCACGTACGGGTACAGCCAATCCTCCTCGTCCTCCTCGCCGCGAAGGGCGTGTGCGTCACAGAGATGGCACTGACTATCACTGCTGTCTGGGATGTACACCGGCGCGACGTTGAGCGGCCAGAAGAAGCGGCTCGTGCGGTACAACTCGCGCTGAAGCGCTTCTCGTTGCCCTCCTGCGCCGGCCGCGACAAAGGCAGGCGGAGGCGACGACGCATGCCCGTGACGAGTGAGCCGGTCCGTACCGTCATGGATGCTCTCCACGCCCAACTCACCGCCACGCGAGACGGCGGCCACGGACGACACACCGGGCAGGACCGGCACGGAGGCCCGTGTGCCACTGTGCGGCTGCGGGGACGACTCACGCGCAAACGCGTCTGTTGTCCTGTCGTCGTCCCGCGACCCCACCGCGCCGTAAGATGTGTAGGGACCGAGGTCGTCACGTTGTCGGCGCGCCTCGTGCGGCTCCACGGTGCCTTCGCGCTGCACAGGCCAGTCCTCCACCCCGTCGCCAGCGGCGGGCTTTGCGGCCTTGGCCGCTTCTTGACGATTTCCTACACTCAACAGCTCAGCGGGCGGCGTGGGTGGGAGTGAGGAGCGCGCGCTCAAGGTCGTCGCATAGGACGCACACCCATCCAGCCTCGCGGTCGCTTGCCGAAACAGCTTGCGCAGCCGGCGGCGGCCAACCGCCTCCTCACTGCTTAGCATCACGCGGCCTGTGTCTTCTTCGTCTTCCAGACACATCACGTCTTGCTGAGACAGCTCCAACGTGACCTGGGCCGAGTGCGCCGCTTGCTTCTCAAGGTACGCGAGCATCTCGGGATCGGGCTCGGCCTCAACCACGTTCGCAGACACCGAGGACCCCGTGCGCGTGTGTAGCCGTGGCGTGCCGAGGTAGGACGGCGTTCGAATGCCGGGCTCTTCCCAGACGCTCGTGTGCTCAGACTTACGCACCGAGCGTGGCGTGCGCGTGGGTGTGACGGCCCCGCTTGTACGACGCACCGCCCGCGCCGACGACAAACCCGCTCGTGACTCATCCTCCGCGGTGAACAACAGCGGCGCGGCGAGAGGCTGGACACGCTCTGTCACTTCAGGCACCCGCCCCTCCTGTGCGCGGTCAACCACAGGGATCGTCGACTCACCCGGCGTGGCGGCTCGGCGCTGTTCAGACATACTCACAGCAACTAATAAAACAGAGCAAACAAAGGGAACGAGTAAAACCAAAAAGACTCAAAAACACGGTAAGGTGGCAGATCCCTATGAGGTGACAGTGACCGGCCACAAGAAGGCGTGGAGTGACACGCGGTGTATGTGTGTGTGTGTCAGTTGCTGCTGCTGTCGGCGCTGTACACAGGAGATGGTGTCAAGGAGAAGTCGGATAGTGAGAGACGAAGAGAGGCAGTGCGGCGCCTCCAAGATGCTTCGTTATGAGCGTGCGTGCGAGATGCAGACATGACATGCCTTGTGGCGCAGACGGCTGTCCTGCCGTGCGAGTAACAGTTGATTCGTTTATGGATTTTGTTTCTTTGCTTTCGACGGTTGAGTATTCACACGACGGCATGAATGTGCGTGAGTGGAACCAGCCACATATACGCACATAAACATCAAAGCGAAAACACAAAATAAAACGAGGAAAGACAGAGAAAAAAAAACTCTGCACGTCAACCTTCTTCTCGTGGATGAGCGACAACGGAGGCGAAACAAAAACAAATCAGAGAGTCGTCAGCACTCTCCACAGAGGCACGTGCGTCTTCTCCTGCTTCTTGTGAACATGTGCGATCAGACGCTGTACCTCTTGTACTGCAAGGAGGCAAGACCAACGACGAGCATCCCCACCAAACACGCCGTTTGCAAATAACTGTCATTTCGGGCCGACGCCGCCCGTGCCGCCGCCGCCGTGTAGATTCCACGGCGCCACGTCGCAATACGTTCGTCTACCCCGGGCTCCAGTGCAGCGCTGTCCGGGGACGTGGAGACGCCAAAAGACCTTTCCACATTCTTGAGGGCTGCACTGGTGTGCTGCGCGCGTCTTTCCAGCGTCTCGGTGAGTGTCTGATACGTTTCTGCCACCTCACGACCGCGCGCCTGTGCGACCGCCTCGAGCTCCGCAATGCGCTGGGTGTGCTCGTCTCGCGTCCTCTGCATGACCTTTGCCTGGTCGTTGCCACCGCGGATCGCAGAGGCACGAAGCTCCTCCTCCACTACGCTGCGTGCTCGTCGGGCTTCTTCCAGTTGGTCAGACGCCCGCTTCATCGCCTCCTCGTGATCGCGCCACGCACCTTCCACGCGCATCTTCGCCGCGCCATGGGCGTCAGAGGCGCTGTTCAGATCGCGCAGAAGCGTCGCGAGGTCATTCACAAGGGCCGTCTTTCCCGCAGTGGCCTCTGCGCTCGCTCCGTCGGCCGTCGAGAGCACCGCCGCATCTAGCAGCTCGATGCGTGCCTGCAACTGCGCCAATTGCGCGTCGCTCGCACAGTCTTCTTCCTCCGCACGCGCGAGGTCGTCACCACAAGGGGACTGCATCGCCGCCACCTCCTTCGCCGCCATGCGTGCCGCGCTCTCCTTTGCCACGATGTCCGCTTCAAGAGCGGCGGCGAGCCTCGCATCCGCCAACGAAAGGGCATCCACTTGTCGCTGCTGGTCCGGCTCCTTGCCGGACGCCTCGAGCGCGGAAGTGACCTTCGCCGCCGTGTCTTCGTCTCCCTCCCGCGCCGTCATCTCGTGCACACGATGGGCTTCCCCGACCGCGCTTTCCTTTGCCTTGGTGGCCTGGACCACCTCGTCGTGCAGACGATTCATCTCTGCCATGTAGGCGACTTGTTGCTGCTGGAGTTCCTCGGTGAGCCCCTGCCTAACACGTGCGAGCTCGTCGTGCGCCGTCTCCTTGGCACGGCGGGCCTCGCGCACATGGTTCTCCATGCCGAGCAGCTCCTTCTCCTTCTCAAACAAGTCTTGCTGCAGTTGCGCGGCCTTCTCCACGGCTTTTGTCTCGACCGCCTTGGCCGTGTCGAGCGCCGCGGTCTTCTCGTCCAGCTGCCGGCGAAGCTCGTTCAGCGCCTCGCGGCTACGCTTTTCCTCTTCCTGCGCCACTGCGACGGCCTCGTTCGCAGCGGTCAGCGCCGCGAGCGCCTGTGCCTGCGCTTGCTTCGCTGCGCGCCTCTCACCGCGTTGGGCGTAGACGGCCATTAGGGAGTCGTAAGTGGCGTCGTCAACGCACTGCTGAATGTCGGCGGGATTCACATCGGCGGCGTGTTGTACATCACACTCGACGTGCAGACTACCGACGGTGAAGTTCACGTTTTGCACGAATCGGTTTGGCACCCCGCACGCTGCGGCGGTGTCATCGACGAAGGCGCGCGCGAGATCATCGGGTGAGTCCTCAAGCACAACATTCCACTCCTCTCCGTCAAAGACCTTGCGACAGTGCGTGATGACTAATGTCTTCTGTGCCCTCTCTGGCGCCGCCGCGTCCATGGCTGGCACAGGTCGAGCGAGACCGCGCACTACCTTCGCCGATTCACCTGTGGCGGCGGTAGTGGCGCGTTCAGACAAGCCATGCGCCTCTCCACGAAGGCCATCCGTCTGGCGTTGCGTTGCGTGTAACAGTTGCAGCTCATCGACACGCTCATGGAGGGCCTCGATCTCGTGCTGCATCTCTTCTCGCGCACGCGCGTGCTCGACTTCGGCCTGGCGGAGCCGTTCTTCGGCCTCCTTGGCCTGCTTCTGCGCGTCGCCAATCTGCGCGTCCTTCGCCTCCAGCCTCGCCGTCAGCCGCCGGGCCTCCCACACCATGTCACTCAGTGCGCGCTGCTCACGTTGCGACTCAAACATCGAAGCCTGACTTGACGTCTGCTCAATGACAGCGAACCGCGGTGAGAGCTGCGCGCTCTCTCCACTCATCGCCAGCGGGTCGGCACGCTCAGAACCTTCCGCGAGCACGCCGTGACTGGGCAAAGCGGGAAGGGAGGTGGTGCGCGTGGCGGTGTGGAGCGGCGGCAGGCCCCCCATCAACGTCGGCGAAGCCACATCGCCAGGACCGTCGCGCACCCACGTGGCCTGCGGCGGCTGGCGACTGGCGGCCTCGCGGCTTGCGCACCAGGCGTGGTACAGCGCAAAGGTCGCAGGGTACTCGCCTACGTCCACGGCGTCTTGCACATGCCACGCTCGGAGCTTTGCGTCGTGGGTGACATCAAAGTCTACGTGCAGACTACCGGTGGCAAAGCTGACGTTCGTGATGTGCTGGCTTGGCACGCGACAGACGAGGGCGACGTCATCCGTGAAGGCCCTGGTGAGTTCGTCCGCGGCGTCCGCAAGCACCGCGCCCCACGCCTCCCCTTCCAGCACCTTGTGGCAGTGGCTGACGACGGTGTCCTGCGGCTCGCAGAGCGGGTTACACTGCGCTTCACGGACTTGTTCCGCCTCGTACTCAGAGAGCTTCGCTTGCTGCAGCGCTAACAGTTCGTTCATCGCGGTGGCTCGCCGCTCGGCGAGCTCAACAGCGCGGAGAAGGCCTGCAGTGGATGGGGAGGACGAGTGTGAGGCAGCCGCTGTGTCTTCCGGTGCGTCCTCCACTTCGAGTGTGTTGAGCAACGAGCGTACATGCTGTGCCAGCTGCTCCTCGGCGTCCACCCCGCCGTGCTTGACGACGCCCTCACTACTACTACTACTGCCGCCACCGAGCCGATTGGCCGCGCCGTCTTCTACGGGCGGCGACGTCGTGCCGAGCGTGTGGGATGTGCTGGTGGTGCGTGAGACGTCCGGATCCGGTGCCGACGCACCAGCCGTGGTCGGCGCAACTGCACCCTGTGAGAGGCGGCTCGCGATGGCGTGCTCTAAACAGGATCGTTGCTCTGCCGTCAAGGTGAGCGTGGCACCAAGTGGTGGTGAGGGGCCGAGATCGCAAAGAATACTCGTCCGCAGCACACGCGTGAGGCCGTCGTGAGACGTCTCCGGGCGTTGCCAGACACGAAACGCACCGCGCATGTAGTGGCGTGGCACCTTGACCCCACTGTCTGAGGTGGTCAGCCACGGCGAGCCCACCGCCTCCTCCGCCTCGGACGGAATTGCTGCGACCGCGGCTACGTGAGCCTCGCCCTCCTCCTCGCAGCGGTGCAGCTCCGCGAGAAGATCACGGAGCTCGTCTTCCATGCTCTCCAGCTCGTTGGCGCTGTGACTGATGCTAGAGCGAATGGCCTCGACTCGCGCGCGGCGCTTCGCCTCCTCTGCACGCACAACTTCAAGTCGCTCCACAGCGCTGCCCATGTCGAGCTCCTTGATCAGCCACTCGTAGAGCGGTGCGACAGCCTCACTGCCCTTGTTCACTTCATCCATCGTGAACTTCGGCGCCGCGACGTACGTCTGGATCAGCTCCTTGCGTTGTGAAGTAGTGAGCAGTGCAGGTTCAAACGCGACGACGGAGCGAATGAAGCCGGGATTGCGCAGAACACATGTGATATCGCGCCACTCGCGGGCAGAATCACCCAAGGCGACCATGACCCCTTTCATCACCCACTGAACGACAGCGGGCGGTGTGCGATAGGTCTGCACCTCGCGCAGGTGTTTCATGTCGAGCTGCTCCACGTTCTGGCGCGCCCTCCGCAGCTCTTGTTGAGAGCGCTGGTAGACACGCTCCGCCTCCGCCTGCGCCTTGAGTGCGTCGTCCCGCTCCATTCGCATCTCGCGCATACTCGCCTTGATCTCTGCCGCACGGCCATCAAACTCGCCGCGCTTGCGCTCGATGAGATCGACGAGCCGCTTGCCTTCGTCTGTGCGTGGCGTGCGAAGGGCTTGCTGCAGCAGTGCGTGGGTCTGGTCCAGCGTCTGCGCGAGGACCTCGTCATCCTCGCCATTACCACCATCTCTGCTGTCACGGTCGGTTCGCGCGGTGAGGCGATCCGCACACCGGCCTGACCGAGCGGTTCGTGGCGTCGTCGATGCGCGCCTCGATGACGCACGCTTGCCAAGCTCCTCCTTCCCTCCTGCGTCCACGGTGGCGCTGCTGCCCTCGCGCTGCTTCCTCGCTGAAGTGGGTGAGCCAACGGCTGTGAACACCGCGATGTCGCGAGGCGTGGTGACACGACGATCGATGGCCTCTGTGCAGTGCACCGAGGCGGCGAGGGCATCGGCCAGCGATGCCGCGGAGCGCCATGACTGCACTTGTACAACACGGGTCTGCGCAACGTCAACAGCACGCGGGGAGCCGAACGCACTCGGCGTGGTGCTGCGCGGTGAGCCACTGACGCTGTGAGGCTCCTCGCGTGACGAGAAGACGGTGGCCCCTGGGATCGTCGCCAGGGACCACCTCCACGTGGCGTCCGCTGATGTGTCGAGCATCTCCAAGGCAATGAGACGCTCGTTTTGAGCGACGGCAGAACCTTCTACACATGGAATGCTCAGCGGACGAACCGACGATGACTCCGTTGACATGATTCAGAAATATAACAGGTCAATCACAGCAGCACTATCAACGCCTCCTTCGCCCTTCTCCTCTGGTAGCAACAGCAATGGAAAGTTGAAGGCAGTAAACTACAAAACAACAACAACAAAAAAAGAAAAGAAAAGCACTCAACAATGGGCTCCGCGAGTGAACGCCTCGGCAGTGTTTTCGAGATGCGCGCGTTGCCTCTCACGTGCACGGAGCTAGGCTATAAGCTTGTTGTTTCAAATGAAGCGTGATCCAGAGGTGCGTGAACACTCGTGATCCCTTCGGTGATGAAAAATATGATTCTTGTTTTTGATGAATATGGATTTGAATGCTGCGGCGATGCAAGAGAGTATGCTTACCTTGTTATTGTTGTTGTGTGTTGCGAGCGAGCGCACTTCGTTTTTTTTTGTGCTTTGTGTATTGAATGTACTCGCGCTGACGTACCCGTACAAGGGCACTGATCAAGTCGTGAAGGGAGAAAGAAAAGAGAAGAAAAAATCTTGGCTGCACCTTCAAGTGCAGGGCCACAGTGGCTGTTCGGTGTGCGATGAAACAAGTGAGCAATCCACGCACATAAAAGTGGAAAGAAAGGAAAGCAAAGATAAAAAAACAAAGGGCGTGTTGAGAGATGAAAACAACAAGAACAACGACAACACGAGTGGGCAGAGGCCGATCAGTGCCTGTGTCTGCGGAGAGTACGGAGTGATATCGTTGTCTGCCGATTGCAGTCAGCCTGAACACGACAACACATCGGAGGGAGAGAGAGAGAGACAGGAGGTTATCAGAGGAGAGTGATGCTGATGAAGAATGTCGAAGTGACCGATTCGGTGAAGGCCGCACGGCACTACGCAACGGGAGCTGGCCCCGCACGCGAGAGACAGCCGGACACACTCCCTTCGCACACGAGAAGACCTGATCAATAAAGCATCCTTGTCCACACGCATGAATCAACCCAGAGAGAGAACTTCAGCCTCCTTTTTATTCTTTTGCCCTTTTACTCTTGACTATTTCTTTCGGTTGTTACTCACACTTATTGACGAGCGCGACCACAGACCTTCAGCCACGCGAGACGTCGGCAACACCAACACCAACAACAAAACAGCACCGCACTTTTTCCTTTATTTTTGTGCCTTGCGTGATCATCGTTTCCCTAACTCACGATCGTGCAGCCGCGCAATCGCTTCCGTCACCAGGCGAATACGGTATTTGATGCGCAGAACTTCACGTGTCAACACACCGGCTCGCTCGCGAAGCACACGCTCCTTGCTCACGAGGAACACCTTGGCTTCGTCGATGGCCATGGGAAGCACCACACCACAACCCAGGTTCACGTGCACCACCTCTGCGTTGGCGACGTAGGCCTGCGTGTAGAAGTGGTGCCCGAGGTCAACGAGAATCTTGTTGGCACGGGGTCGTGCCGTTACACCGCGCCGCGAGGCTGACGCTACTGATGCGGACGCCGACGACGTGGCTTCTTCCTCTGCCTCCGCTGTCTTCGACGACGACAGGTGCTGCTGCTGCTGGCGAAGCTGCCCCGCACGGTCCATTTCTGAAGCCGCGGCGATGAACGAGTGACTGCGCGACATGGCTTGCATATCATCCAACAGCGCCATGAGCTGGGTGCACTGAGAGGCGGCCGTGCGTGTGGCGTCACGCTGCGTCTGCACACGCTCCAGCGATTGCTTGAGGACGGCATCGAGGAAGTGCTCCAGGTGCAGCACACCAGGCGCCGGTGGCTGGCCAGCGTGCGGCGACGACGACGCGGACGGGCCAGCGGGCGATGCCATGGGCGGCTGTGAGTCGATGACGTGAGGCACACACACACACAGAGGGTAGTGTTACCGGCTTTTGCGGGCGACCGCCACAAGTATCGCCGAGATCGTCGGCAACGAGAATCTACCCATCACGTGATGAAAAAACGGACATGTGAGAGAGGGAAGAGGGGGGAGGGCGGTGGGGGTGGCGTGGCTTACGGCAGAAAGACACCTGTGGGAGACGAGCACCAACAGAGCCGTGATGGTGATCATCTCTGTCCCTGCGTTGATGGAAGCACATCATCTCACCAAGAGCAATGACTTGCGATGCGCCTTACTGGTTTGCTTTGAGAGGCACGCAGTGTGAGCCGCTGGAAAAAGGCCCCGGCTGTTGCCACTGCACAAGGAACAACATGGAGAGAGAGAGAGCCCACTGCTAAACTTGTCCTTTTTTTCTTTTCCCGAAATCGTTCCACACACACACACACACACACGCTTGTCGAGCTAACAGAAAAGAAACGGAAAGAAGACAAGAAGAGTCATCCGCGGAAAGGGCAAGCGACGCACATGGCGGAAAGGGAGCGAGAGAGGAACGAAGAGGGAGAACTGCTGTCTTCTGGTGTGCCGCGCTGCGCGCCATTTCATCCACCCCCTCCCGACCTTCCTCCCGTTTTTTCTTCAACTTCGACTTCAAGCTCACAAATCCTCGGACAGGTAGGAGCCGTGCCCTTCCGATGTCAGCAGCGTAACCGCGGCTTGCGCGTCGTCGTAGACAAAATGAAGTCTCAATGCTCTATCCAGTCCGTGGTGGTCGAGGTAGGCGAGGACCTGAGTGACCAGCTCATCCTCGACGAGCCGGCGCAGCGCATGCCCGTTCTCGCCGCCTTTCCAGATGTGCTTGGAGCGCTCCACGAGAAACGCCACGGCGTTTTCGTCGATCATGCTGGCGTCAATGCGCGTCCCATGACTCCACAACATGGAGCACGGCAGGTCGGCGACGGCGGCACGGACAATAGCCTCAGCGGTTTGCTCCGTGAAGGGCAAGTAGGTGAACGTCCGCGTGTAGGCTGGCAGAAGTGAGCCGTAGAGGTGCGTGAACTCTCTGCGCACCATGGTGTCTATCTCACTCGGCGTCTTGCCCACCGTACGCCCCTGCTTGCCAAAGTCCGTCGTCACGACAACAAGCAGATTCGACAAGGAGGGCACGTTGTCCGACATCGCCGCGTACGACGGGGCTGGTGACGCCGCCTCATCGCTCGCCTCGTCCTCCACCGACTTGGCGTCGAAGGACGCGGAGAGATTTCGCCAGAGGATGGGGTCGAGCTGCTCCGGAAAGTGCTTGCCGCGCCCGAAGAGGGGGGCGAGTCCAGCGACGACGTCAGGGTCCATGGCGGTGAGGTCGTCGATGAGAACGATGCCGTGCGGGTAGCTCTCCATGTGCCGCACCACCCGCCAGACAATGTGCCGACGCGTCGCCTCGCGCGACAAGCCGTCGAAACCTGTGCCAGAGATGGTGAGGAGGTTATCGCCCGACTCACAACGCTGTCGGTCCCCGTCCTGCTCACCACAGCGCAACGAGAGGGCCTGCGAGATGAGACGTGCGGTAAGTGTCTTGCCGACCCCGTTGTCGCCTGCGAGGTGAAGGACGAGGGGCTCGCCTGGGAAAGTCAACTTGCGCCTCAGCAATGACGGCAACACGGAGGTGACCTGCGGCTGACTCAGCACACGCGACGTGAGAAGTTCGTTCAGGTGACCGAGCGCGACTCGGCGCGCATCGGCATCCGTGGCGAACGGCAGCTCGTACACGCGTTGCCAGCGACGGGAGAACAACCGAGACGTCACTGGCTGACAGTAACGCATTCGTGTGCGCAGCGAGGCCGCCCTCCGCGAGCAGATCGGGCACCGAGGACAGCCCGCCGAGGAGGAGGTGAGTTGTGTCGACGACGATGGCGACGACTGTGGTGGCCCGGGTGGTGCGCGGGCCTCTGCAGGCGATGATGCGACGAGACACACCACCACCACCATCACCAGTAGCACCCTTCGCAGAGTGGTTGTGCACGGACGCATTGGTGTCCGCCGAGGTTAGTGGGATAACACAGACCAGCGTCTCTCTCTCTCTCAGTGTGTGCGTATGTGCGTACGTCCAGTGGCGAGCCCAGATCTGTACTGAGAAGGTGTGGCCAATGTGCGCGCACTGCCACCACCACTACTGCTTGGCCACGTCAACACCAAGAGGCGAGAGGACAACGCACACACAATAAAAAAAATACAAAGACAGACAGATGAATAAATCCGGAAGAGAGGAAGATTAGTGAGGGCTAGAAGATGAGTACACGCACACACACACAATCGTATCACCATTCATTGGCAACGAGATGGGAAACTACCCATTGGGTGAACGCCACACGCCACCGCGTGCGCTGCCACACGCCCGAGAAGCATTCAAGTACCACATGAAAGGAGAGAAAAGAAAAGAAAGAGAACCGAGTCAGAAGGAGAAGAAGCGTCGCCTCGAAATCGTACATCTTCAGCTCTTTTTTTTTTTGATTCCCATTGCACCTTGCCTGTCGAATAGTGTGGCACACTGTGTGTGTGTGTGTGTGTGTGTGTGTGTGTGCGGAGAGATTCATTTTACGGGAATGTGACGAGCCAAACAACGAAATAAGGTAACAACAACAACAACAACGCCACCTCGTGACCAGTGTACGCGCACGTACACAGGCCATGATGACTCAGCGCACTTAACACCACTAACACGAAAAGAAAAGAAAGGTGCGCGCTTTCCCCACAGCACAGCGTAGCGCGCCAGAAACCTCTCTCGGTGCCCCCCCCCCCCGGCTGCCCTCATCACTCTGGCGGTCCGCTCGGAATGCCGAAGGTTGGCCCGTCGGCCGGTCGCGGGCTCTGCTGTGCGTTCGCCACCGCACGAGAGGCGACACCACCCACGTCGTTCCACACGCCACTGCGCATGTCGCGCCGGCCGAACTTTGCGCGGCCGCCCTTGCGTCGGGCGAGCTGCCCACGACGGTACCACACCGCCTGCTCCATGACGTTGTCCATCAGCTTCTGCTGCTGACGTGGTGCCACACCGCCGTGCTGTCCAGTGGTGCGAGGATGGAACACAGGACGCCACGTGGCGTTGTGATGGAGGTAGGTACGCTCGAGATGCGCAGGGATGGCCTTGGTCGTGATCATCGACACGTACGCGCGCGTCAGCGCATTCAGCTTGTGTGTGCGCCACTCCGCGTAGCGTGGTTGCATCATGTGCGTCTTCTCGTTGCTCAAACCTTCGAGGGGAAGGTCTCGCTTCAAGAAGGCACGCACCGCGCTGACAATCACCCCTTGTTGCTTGGTGTAGAGGTTGCAGACGAGCCCGAGACGCCCCATGCGTGCGGTACGGCCCGCGCGCGACAGGTAGACGAGCGAGTTAGTGGGCATATCAAAGTTCACCACGACATCCACGTGCACATCCAACCCGCGCGCTGCCAGATCCGTCGCACAGAGAATGTTTGTGCGACCGGATGCGAAGTCCGAAAACATGTCCCTGCGCACCTTCCACGGCAACGACGCATGGAGCAGTGAGGTGGCAAACCCTGCCGCACGAAGCTGGTGGAAGACGGCCGTCGTCGCGTCGATGCTTTTGAAGAAGATAAGGACGCGCTTACCTTCACCAAAGACAGTGCGATCGATGGGGCAGGTGAAGGGGGCGGCGACCGTCGTCAGGTGTTCCCAGTGGAGAGGCCGCACCCGCTCGAGCGCGACGCGCAGCTCCGGATCGTGCGCGTAGTCGGGCGGTGACCGACGTGACGGGGCCAGAGCCGATTCGGTGGCGTTCATGGTCGGCGAGGTTCGTGTGGTGGAGGGCACAGTGATGCTTCGGGAAGCCCCATCCGCATCGTGAGTTCCGTGCGCCACCTCCATTGTGGCGTCTCGTGTGGTGTCGTGTCTGTCGCTGGCGGCTGTGGTCGACCGCAGAACAGCCTCTCGACATGCTTCCAGAGTGCGCGAGAGTTTGTAGGGCTCTGTGTGCACCTTCACAACCGCTTCGTCTGTGTCGACCGGGATCGGCCGGTGACCGTGCTTGCGCAGCAGGTGGGTGAGCATGGTGAACTTCTCTGACTCTCGTCGGATGGGGTAGAAGCGGTGCTGAAGCGTCGACGGGGGCTTGTGCATGCGCTGTCGCGAGAAGCACGGCACGGCGTCGGGAAACCGCTTGCCAACAAAGTACTCAAGCTTGCGCGTCATGTACGGCGATGAGAAGACGACCTGTGTCTGCACAGGCCACAAGTGTTTGTAGAGCGCGCGCTTGCGAATCTTCATGAGCAGGTGCACCGCGTCGTGGTCGTGCAGGGAGGAGCAGAGCACATCTGCCTCATCCACCGCCACGTAACGGAGATCATCCAGGAACAGCCGACGCGCGCGAATAAGGCGGAGAACCACCTTGGGATCCATGATGAGCACATCCGGCATCGTGTCTGTCAGCAGGCGGGACAGATGATATTTGGCACGTTTCCGCGACGTGAAGGAGGCCGACACCAGACCTGTCGCGGCATCGAGCCGGTGACACACTGCCTGCAACTGTTGCACGAGCTCCTGGGAGTGGGCCATGAGAATCATGCGGGGACGACGCTCACGGAGGGGAATCTTGTAGACATCACGGTCCTTCAACATGTTCTGGTAGAGGGGCAGGAGGTACGCGAGTGTCTTGCCCTCACCGTGCGGTGCGGCGATGAGCGTGGTCTTGCGCTGCAGGATGGCCTCGATCGCCGTTTGCTGGATTGGCGACGGTGTCGTGATTTGAAACTCGCTCACCAACGCCTCCTCCAGCTCCGGCGCGAGAAGCATGTCTGAGAAGCTGTCGACTGACTTTGTCTTGACGGGCTTGGCCAGCAGAGGGGAGTCGCGAGTGCGCGAGGGGGAGAGACTCTGCAGCACAAGGTGCCCCGGCAGGTGATTCGCACGCTCGCCCACGGAGAGACTGAACGTACCACCGTACGCCTTCAGTTGACGTGGCACGATGATGGTGCGCCGCGCTTGCAGCAGCGCCGCACAGCCGGCAGTTGAGGAGGACGAAGATGTCAACACGGCACGTGCCTGCGCCAGACGAGACCGAAAGCCACCTGTCATCGGTAGCGCACAACGCGATGACGACGCGGAGGACGAGACGAGGTCTGACGCGGCGGCCGACGGCGTGAGCCGCGTGGCGCGTCCAGCGAGGCTCATCGCGAGTGGTCCAACCACACACCCGCCTTTTGGTCCTTCTTTTATTTTGTTCTTTTAAAAGGGCGTGTCTCTTCACGCGGCTACACGCTTCTGCCGTACTGCACAACGACAGTTCTCGTACGTGCGAGTGCAAGAGAGAGAGAGAGAGAGAAAGACAAGCGGGAAAGGGAGGCGGATGCGCATTGATAGGGCCAGTGTGTGTGTGTGTGTGTGTGTATGGGCGAGAGGGGGTGGTGGACAGCAGGTGGCCTCTACGTGGACATTGGCGGCCTCGACTAAAGCCCACCTCTGACACACACGCGCGAAAGCGAAAGAGAGCTAGGGGAGGTGAGAGGGGCGCGGGGGAGGGGGGACACGGCTTTACTCCCATCACGTCGTGCCGGCCGCCTTCATTCTCCCCCCCATACATGTTCTCTCTCTCTCTCTTGAAGGTGACGAGTTCTTTGCGTCGCGAGGTGGTGTGAGGGGAGCGACGAACGCACGCCGCGGTGTGAGACGACACACAACACCATGCTTCGCACACGCAGGCGCTCGCCGTTTTTTTCTCTTTAAGTTTTTAAATCTGTTAAGTTAGTGCATTCACCCTCTTGTTGTGACAGATGAACAGTGGATCCTGTAAGTGTTGTAAGTGTGGAGCGCGCCGAGGTGGTGGCAGTTAACGGGCGGTGACGCGAACGGACAACAAGTTCTCGTGGCGCGAACGTCGTCGGAGCGTGCCCGCTGTGTACGTCTTTGTTTGCTCGAGGGGAACAAACGGAGCTCAAGACTCCGTTGTGAGCGCCTGGGTCGCAAGCTGGAGCGCACCCTCGTACGTCTTCATGCCACCAATGAACCCTGACACATGCACGAAGACACCACCGTCAATGCCAGCGGCCTTGCTCAGCTCCTCGTCGCGCAGACCGCGGTAGGGCAAAGGCTTGCGGTTCTCGAAGCTCGTGCTGGTCTTGGGCACCGCTTGCACACGCCAGCCCTTGCCGTCCGAGAAGAGCACGTACAGCACCTGGCCCACACAGCCGCGCTCCTCCTCGATCTCCAGCAAGTGATCCTTCCAAGGGCACGCCTTGCCGTCAAAGACAACGATCTTGCCGCTGGGGTGAATCGTCTTGGCCTTGGCAAACGCGCCCTCGACCAACGCACGCGCCGGCAGCCAGGAGAAGGCGTAGTAGCTGAGGAGCGCAAAGAACTCGCTAGCCGTCAAATGCACAGCCTCCACAAAGGCGCTGTTTTCGACCTCGGTGCTGCCGTTCTCGGGCTCGTTCCACCAGCTCTGCAGGCGTCCCACGCGGGCGGAGAGGTGTGTGGGCTGTGCGTAGTTCCTGACGAGCTCGACATCGTCGTCGCCGTGGTCGTCCTCCGTGCGTGCAGCCTTGCGCTTCAGCCCGAACGCTTCCACACCGTTGTCGATGCCGTCGACCTGCTCGACAAAGTTCTGGTACATGACATCCTCAAGCACGTCCAGCTCCGCGGCGGTCAGCTCTGTCCGGCTAGAATCCCATTGTGTGATGGCGAGCAGCGACTCGCGCACCGCAGGTGCCGCCAGTGCCGCCTTCACAAACTCGGCGATGATTTCACGGCCGTAGTGCTTGTAGACGAGACCGGCAGAAGACAGACGCGTCTTGTACGCCTTCACGGGCGTCGTCATGGTTCCGTGGAAGGACGCTTGGTGGTGGTCAAAGCGCAGCTTGCTCGCGTCGTAGATCGCGCCGACATCGACGACGATAGTGCAGGCGTCGATTTCCTTGGGGTCCCTTGTGCGGACGACGGCGGCGGACGTGTAGGCCGGCGTGTGGCGCAGGAAGCCACAGGCGAGTGCCTCATCGCAGTGGAAGCTGCCGCTGTGCGTGGCGATGACCGGGTGAGCGGCGGAAGGGGCCTCGGCGACATCGCTCACCGTAGAAAGAACGCGTAGGCCGGCGAGGTGCGTGCGCACGTACTCGGCGACAAACTTGCGGATGGGGCTCATAGCTTGAAAGAAGCTTAAAGATAAAGGGCGGGACTGAACGATAGTCAATCACATGAGGGTGCGAGACAAGAGCACATAAGCACCGACATGTACAGACGATGAAAGTGTGTGTGTGAGAGAGAGAGATGAGTTGCTGTGGGAGCGATTCCAGTGCAAGATAGTAGATGAACCGCAATGGACCCGACATCGCCTTGATACGAGGCGAGCTCCCCCATACACGCTGCCGCGGACGGCCGGGGTATGGATGGGATGGGAGGTCATCAGCTACAATAAATAAAAAAAGAAGGGTGAGACAGAACGCTGCCATTGTCTTCCTCTCCTCATCCTGCGAGAGGCACGCGCTTTCGTTCTTGTTGTTCTCTCTTTGCTGGCAAACGCGCGTCGGTTGTGCGCGCCCCCTCCTTCGGCTTCTTCTTCTTCTTGCTTTACATGAATCGTGCCATCACGGCGTAGAAGAGGTTCTCCATGGAAGCGGCGACATTCAGATCGCTGCTGGCGCTGGTGTCGTAGTACGCCATACAGCCATGCTCTGCCGCCCACGCCTGCGCCTGCGCCGCACTCACCGCCCGTGCGGTGCCCTTTCCTTTGTTCGTCGGTGAGCTGCCCTGGGTGGGATCAAAGCCAGAGACGACGTCATCCACCTTGTTTCCACAGAGAATCAGCACGGGCGGCTGGCCCTTCACCTCACCCACCGCTTTTCCAGCCACCGTGTTGGTCGTGGTGGAGGTGCGTCGGGGCGCGTCGGCCCCAGCCAAGCTCACATACGAGGACACCTCGCTGTACCACTGGTCAAGGCGCTTGAAGCTGTCGGCGTCGCGGACGTCAAACACAAAGATGATCCCCTGTGTGGCGGTGTAAAACTCATTTCGTATTTCGAGCGCCTCACTGCCACCTGAGACGTCCCAGAAGTTCACACGAACTGCGGACGGCGGCGGTGAGGATGACGTCGACGCGCTCGAGGCGGCAGAGCTCTGCTGTTGTTGTTGCTGCTTCAGAGCAGCCGCCTTCACCTCAATCTTCTTGACGCCGTAGTCGATGCCAATGGTAGGCACGTACTTGGCCACGAAGCGACCTTCGCAATACCGTTTGATGAGGCAGCTCTTGCCTACACCGGCATCACCCACCACGAGCACCTTGATGCGCGGGAAATCCAAGCACGGCGCAGGCTGCATTGTGTGTACGTGCGAGGCCCTCCGCTTCCCTCAGTCATACGAAGGAAAGTATCGATGAAAGAAGAACAAAAACAGGGAGAGGGGAGAGGAGGTGAGGTGAGTGGCGGTGAGGTGAGTGGCGGACTACTGGATGACGTAATGTGCGTGGGGACTTACTCGCCGTTGCTTCTCGTCGTTGACACAACACACAACACTACTGAACGTGCGGGTACGCACAGGAATGGTGAAGGTGACCTCCATCCCTTACACAGAGCGGCTTTTTCTTTTTTTTTTTTGCGTGTGTGTGTGTGTGTGTGTGTGTGTGCTCATCACATTCACTATGAACGCCAAGTGTGAGCTCGTGAGGGTTGGCAAAAACATGTTTCCCGTTTTCCCTTTTTTGTTGTTGTTTAATGCGTGATGACGCGTGCACACACGTATACATGCGCGCAGACATGCACGCCTGCTGTTTGTTGTGGCCGTGCGCGACGGCTTGCCACAGCTCAAACCATTGTGTGAAGGCAAGAGAGGAAAGCAAAAAACAACAACAAAAAACAACAACAACGTCAAACGGCTGACTAGAGGCGCGGCATTATCTCGGAATGCGTGCGGCTACAACGCACTTTCCTCTTCTGACCATTGCGTCGTGTCAGAACGTTTCACTGAACGGGTCTGTTCGTACTCGCCGGTGCTGTAGGATTGCGTGTGGCGGTTGTGGAGTGCCACGTCAAGTCATCTTCTTCAACCACACCGCCTGTCGTCGTCTTCACGAACTTGAACCACATCGACTTCTTGCCTTCTTCGGCATGGTCCAGGTAGTTCTCCGCGAAGCCGTCGTCTTGGGGCAATTCGAGCCCAAGCTGCTGTGCGCGCCAACGCTCTCGAGCAATATCCTTTTCGATTGACGTGTGCCGACGTGTCTTCTGCCGCTCCTCGCTCACATATACCACAGTGTACGTGAGGGCGACCGCTGCGCACACAGCGATCACAAGGCGCTTATCCTTTGCTCGTTTCCACCCGATCCACGAACTGATCAGGGGGTCGTCCTTCGAGGCTGTGAACCGCCGCGCGTACGTATTCATAGCTACTATGCAAGACAACTAGGGGGTAAAAAGAATGTTTTGTTTGTTTAGTTTGTGTGTGTGTGTGTGTGTGTGTGACCACAGTGCAGCGCTGCTGCTTTTCACGCCAGTCGCAAAGAGGGGGGGGGGGGGGAAAGGTATCAGCTCCTCACCACTGGCTGTCGTATCGCGGTGAACTGAGCCTCGTCATGACCATCGCAGACGCGCAGCAGCCGAACCAGGCACGGATGAACAGAGCGAGTGAGTGGGAAGGAGAAAGACAGGAGTGAGAAGAGGTGGGTGAGTGCGAATCAGTGCTGAAACATACACAGGTGTGACACCGCCAAGTGGAGAACGAGAGTTGGCGAGAAGGAGGGAAGACACGGTTTACAGATCTTTTCCCTGCGCCGCCGCTCCGTTCAAACGGACACTCACACATGGAAGGCGCGCTTGCATGCCGAGCGCACACACATAGACGCAGACGCCGAGAGAGACGTTCTACGGAGCGCCAATGCGCAGTACAATGTGAACAGGCGTTCAACGTAGCCCTCTTGCCGTGGGACAGGCCATATGAACATCGAATACAGTCGAGCGACTGTGATCCAGCAAAAAAACAAACAAACAAACAAGAGATCTCATTCACACAGTCAAGTCGGCTCCTCAGCTTTTCTTGACTCACCAGCTTTCATTCAGTTCTTGTTTTCCTTTCCTTGTTTACATCGCACTCACACTCACCGGTGTGCGTGCACACAGAGAGAGACGACGAACAGACACACAGCTTTTTTTTCTGGCTGTTCCATCCCCCCTCCTCTGTCTGCACCTTCCCCGTGCGTGTCTCTGAGAGGGATGCCCCAATCGCTTACAGCTGACGCCACACCTCCATGCGCTTCCCATAATGCTGTGGCTGCATACCCTTTGGGTAGTTGAAGTGATCGAAGAGCACGGTGGTGTTCTCTGTCTTCATGAAGCCCTCGGCGACCTTGCGATCGCTGGGGACCTGCTGAGAACCATCGGGGTTCACGTTGTGACCGTAGATGGTGCTCGGCAGTCGACCACCGCCCCACTCGCTGACCGGCAGTGAAACATCACGGGGAACACCATCACGTGCCCAGACAGCCTCGCCGCTGCTGTCCCGCGCCGCCCGCTCCGCCATCCCGCCTGGCAACGGGAGTGGCATTGCACGAGTGCGTGTGTGCGATGACTCGGCCAGACGTGACTGCGGTGCACCGACCTTGTTCGACTCGCCGGCGAACGTGTGCGACCAGCGCGTTTGCATGTCGCTCACGGCTTCCTTCACGTGCTCTTCCGCAGTGCGGTTGCTGATGGGCTCATGTGTGAACCCCCCTGCGTAAGCGGCGACAAGCTCACGGAAGCTCTTCGGACCCACAGGAAGCGCTGCCGATGTCGGTGGCGTGGACTTGGTCTGACCAGTGGACAGCCCCGGCGCTCGGCGAGAGACTGCCAGCGTGCTACTATTCTTGCTGAGATCATACGGTACGTATGTTCGTGGCACCAGCTCGCTCAGGGTTGCCTCTTCCACCGTGCTGGCATGCCGACCGTGCCCAGGCACCTGATACGCCACACGCACGCTGTCATGCCGGTAGACGGCAGGCGGCATTGCCGCGCCGGGGCCGCCGCTGGCTGCCTGCTCTGAACGCTGACCATCACCAGAACGACGACGCGAGAGAAGCTCTCGCTGCTGCTGGGGGTACGGACCGGCTTGGTCGACGCGCTGCGTGGTGAGGTGATCGTGCGTGCCCCCAGCCATGCTGACGAGCTTGCCCGTGCGGGACTCGCGCTCGCTCATGCGGTATTGTTGCGCGAGCCGGTCGTACTGCCGCTCAATGTCCAGCGCTGTTCGCCGGCTTTGATCGACAGATGACCCCAGGTAGCCGTTCCCGCCCATTGTGGCCGCGGAGCTACTCGCAAAGGCTGCCATCGACGTGTCGCGAGTCGACGACGCGGTCTGCAGAGACTCACCTGCCTTGGGAAGACGATAGCGAATGGTAAGTGCGTCTCGCTGCCGGGCCGGGTCGTAGGCGAGTGTGTCGTCGTCCAAGAAAAGCCCAGCTTTTTCGTGTCCCTTACGGCGACGGTTGTCGGCGGCGATGAAGGAATTCCACATGGCGGCTTTGCGGCTTGCCCAATCATCTGGATGCCCTCGTGCAGAGGTACGACGGTTGGTTTCATGCAAACGTGTCGGCGTGGTCTCACCGCTGTCAACAAGCACGGTTGCCGTCGACGGGTGCGGCCTTCGATGAGACAGCGAGGCTGTTTCAGCCGCACGGCGGTCGATCTGGTTGTTGACCTGCGCCTGAATCGGCAGGAACACTTCTGACTCCCACGCATGATAGAGTTTTTCGCGGACCCGGGCCTCGTGCGTGGCGCTGTCACTCTCCATCGCGCTAAGCTGGTCCATCAGCTCCTCGTGCCGCGCAAAGAACTGTTCCGTGCGTGCCTTGAAAGCCTCAATATCACGTTCTTCGCGCCTGGCCTGGCGTGCTCGTTTCCGCTCTGCCTCGACGGCCTCCTGTTCTTCCTTGGATCGCACCTCCTGCTCCGCGCGGCGCGCCATGGCTGCCTGCTCCTCGTCGTGGTGCTGTGCGAGGAGGGCGTCGCGCTTGGCGCTGCGGGCCTTCTCGATGGCCTGCGACCAGTCGGAAGCCCCGAGCAGCTCACGGTAGAGCTGTGGGTTGTACACGTCGAAGCGATCCTGTATGGGGCCTGGCACAGGCGGGGGCGAGGAAGACGGGGAGGATGACCGAGACATGGGGAAAGACAATACGTACGCAAGTATACAATAACTACAAAGAAAGGTTAGTCGCTCGACAACGCGAGACAAGGGCAGTGAGGCGGATCAGAGAACGCAGACAAACGCACGTCCTCCCCGTATGGCTTCTGTTCGTACGTGTTGAAGTGTGCCAAAGGCAAGCGTGCTTCACGCTCTCTGGCAAAAAAAAAAAAACACACACACGGAGAGAGGGAGAGAGAGATAATGGGCGTAGTAGTGGGTTCTGATGCTCTTGCCTGGCAGTAGAGGTCAAGTGCACGACACGCGCACAGATGTACTCGTGGAGAACAGCGAGCCAGAGTGTGCCGGCGTGTGTTTCTGGTCTGTTGGGGAGGGGGGGGGTGGAGAGGGACATTCGATGCCCGCAACTTCCTAGATCATCAGGAAACACACTAAACCTTTCGGAGCCGTGGGTCGCTTACTCCTCGTGGAGACGCTGGAAACCAGAGAAAAAGAAATAGATACCCAAACCAGACGAACACCCCGTTCTTGTTGCTATTTTTTTTTTTTTTGCCGGACTTGGCAGAACAGTGGGAATGGGTATCAGGTGAGCAGAATTACAGTGCGCGTTGCAGTGATGGTACACGGGATCTAAGAAAAGAGAATATGTTTGTGCTGTGTGTGTGCAGGGAGAGGGAGGGGAGGGGGTGAATAATAAAAAAAACTGGGAAGACGCGATGACGGCCTGGGAGCGCGCGCATCCGTTCCTCTAGTGTACACGGAAGAAGAGAAGGGGAAAGGTGATGGGATCTAAAAAAGAAAAGAAAAAAAAAACGGCCAACATGGTGAACCACGCCACGCGCACGTGGTATCAGCTTCATTTGCGGCTACGACGTGCCTTGACTGCCTTGGCACCCTTCGTGCGTGATGCCGCCGCGCGACTCGATGATGCCTTCGCCTTCTTCGCCTTGGAGACGGGTGGCTGCACCTTCTTCTTCTTCGCAGACTCGCGCTTCTTTTTAGGGTCTGTGGTGGTGCTCTGCTTCTTCTGCTGCTGTTTCTTCTTGGGTGCGCTCGTGGGCTTCTTCGTTGCGGCACGCGTAGCGCTCTTGCTCTGGCCATGTTTCGCTGACTTGTTCTTGTTTTTGGCACCTGTAGACATGGCTGCAGGTGGTGGTCCAGCGCGGCGCTGCCGCTTGGACGTGATCCGCGCGTTGTGCTTGGCGGTCGTTTGACGTGCCGTGGATCGTGGAGGCGTCGCTGTCCTGCGGGCGGTGCCGGTGCGATGACGTGTCGTGGCTGTTGCCTTCCCCGCCGCCTCACGCGCGTCGTCGGCATCGGCGGTGGCATCCATGTTCATCAAGAAGCGCACATCCGCCGCCGCCTCCACGTCAATGCACTCGGTCTCAGGGTGGGCGTGATCGTCCTCGCCGAGGTCCAAGGCACCTTGCCGGTACACCAGCTCTGAGCTTGCCTCAGACCTTGGCACGGGAGCTGCGGTGGGACGCGGCACCTCCGCGGTTGCCGGAGCGTTCGCAGTGGCTGGTGAGGCTGTGACCGCCAGTATGGCCGCTGCCTCTTCCGCTGGCTGCACACCTAGCTCGTCGCGCAGGGTTGTGTACTTGGCCTTCACCATGCTGGCAACCGCGTCTTCACGCGCACGCATGCCGCGGCGAAAACGCTGGAGGTCGTGCTCACAGTCGTGCCGTGCCACGGCGAGGCTCCGCTCTGCCCGTAGACGCTGTAGACTGACCTCGAGCAGCTTTTCCTCCTCACGTAGTTGATCAATGTGCTGACTGTGCACCATGGCTGCTGCTGGGCTGCCGGCTTCCTGCAGGTGGTCCGCGGCTTCCTGCGCGGCAGCCGCCAGTCGAATGCGCCGGGCCTTGGACATGACGGTGGCAGTACGTCGCCGTGCCGGGGTCGATGCTGTGTACGCGGCCTCGTGGCCGGTGCGAAGGAGTGGGTGTCGCGAGGCTTCGACCGCGTTGGCGACGGAGGCCATACCCGCTGCAACGTCGCCCTCGACCACCGTGCCGTGGCTCAAGGCGCCGTGGTTCACGTCATGCAGCAGTGTGAAGTCGAGGCCCGTGGAGGCCTCCACACGGTTCTGGTGGAAGGCGTCTACACCAGTCGATGCCGACACCACCGCCGCTGCGCCGGCAGCCGCCGTGGACGAGGAGGACCACAGACCGCTTCCAACATCGCCCGCAACGGTGGCGGCGGCGACCGCACTACGAAGCAGCCTCGTCCGCATGAAGGCTGCACGAAACATGAGCGCACACTCGGTGTGTGTGTGTGAATTTGGGTAGTCTGGAGAGAACGACGGCAGTAGCGGAGCGAGGCCGAAGTTGAAAAACTTCTTGACAACACACTCACGGGACCGAAGCTGAACACTCACCCACAGCTACCCACAGACGGGGAAGCAGCAGTAGTAGCAATAGAGGAAAAAAACGCAAAGGAAGAAACAAGAGAAGACACAACAGGCGAGGGCAGCAGCAACACGTACTGCGCAAGCTCGAATGAACCCTCTTTTCTTTGTTCGGCTTGAGGTCTGAAGAGCTCTCCAACAGACGCTTGACTGTGTGTGTCCAAGCACACGAAGAAAGAAAAAAGGAGGGAAAAGGTGTGGAGGGAAGTACAGAGGACTACGTATGTGCATGCGCCGAGCAGTTGAGAAGTGCGTGCGCAGACGTACACAAGTTGTCTGTGCCGCACGCACCTCCCCCAAAACGCCTCGCAAGTAGAGCCCATGATGGTCTGTCGTGCACTAACTGGACTACTACACCGGAACCGGCGAACATGCCCTATCTCGATCTGCTTTTTGTTCGGCAGATGGCGTGGACGGATGCTTACGCGCGACTGTCTCATGCCATATCATGGAGAGCCTGCGGCAAACTTCCCGTTATATATATATTTCTTTTTTGCGAGCTTGTGTGTGGATGAAGTCGCTGGTGAACGGCAGAGCGGGTTGGCTGGGGAAGCGAGGAGAAAAAAATATCACCGCGCCCTCTTCTTGCCCCCCACCTTCCTCCAATCTGCGCGGTTTGAAAAGACAAAGGAAGAAGCCTCGATCCTGGTGCTTCGACGTTCTTTTGATGGCTTGACTTACTTTTCTTTTCTTCTTCTTTCGCGACCCCAGAGAGAACAAGAGATTCGCTCAAGATCACACGCGTGATGAGGTGGACAGAAACACACGAGCACAGAAAAGAAAAAAAAAGAAGAAGAAGGAAAGGACAGGTGAAAGGGGAAAAAAGAAAACAAAGAAAAGAGCGAAACAGAGTGCAGCGATAATCGACCACTGACGTCGAGGAAAACAAAACAAAATGAACGTCGTCTGTCCTGTCCCATTCCATGTACAGGCACTCGCGGATGAGTGAGAACAGAAGAACAACAAGAAAAGGGGAAGAATCAGTGAGAGGGAAGCGGTAACCCTGATGAAGCATGAAAAAAAAAGAAGAAGAGAATGGAAAGCACCAAAATCACCACCAACAATATTAACAGCAGTGACGACATAAGTAGTGAGGCATGCGCAAAAACAAACAAACAAACAAACCACACCAGTGAAAAGCAAGCTAAGGCAACAGCCGCTGGTGGCGCCAACACACCCCACAAGAAAAAAAAAGAAAACATGATGAAGTCATGAGCACAGATCGTATCCGGCGAAAACACCAGGCGCCAACACAAGGAAAGGAGTTGAAGAAGTAAGCTGGAGAGAGAGATAGGTTGATAGAGCTATACACAACGATTTTCTCTTTTTCGTATCTCTTCACACGCCTCCCTTCCCCTCCTTTCCCTTTCAGGGGCATTGAGAAGTCAAGAAATGCCGACAAGCACAAGTCAAAAAAAAAAAAAAGAAGAACTGCGCGTAGGCGGACGAGCTCCAGCCGACCACAGCACGATTGCCACGGACAGGGACGTGCCACGCGCACACGCACCCCCAAAGGCAAAAGCATGGCGAGGCCATGACTACCCGCTGAATGCGCTCTCGCGCATCTTTTTCTCGATCTCCTCCAGAGCTTTCTGCTCCTTCTGCTTCTGCACGGCGAGGCGCTGCTCGTACTCGAGCTTCAGCGCTGCCTTCTCGACCTCGTGCTCCTTGCGGTACGGCGACGCACGCACGGCGTTGACCGCCGGCCCTGCGTTGATCCACGGCTTGAACATCTGCACGTACAGATTCGTGGCCATGGTGTATACGGCGAGCACGCCACAAGACGCCAACAAGAAGAGCCAGAACTTCCCACTCGCATACAGGTTGTCTGCGATGAGCACACACCAGTTGCTGCCCGCCAAGTTGTAGATGTGCGCGTACACGAGCTCACAAATGGGAATCATTGCGATCTCAAACACCACCGCAACAAGAAACAGAATCATGTAGTAGCTGATGATGACACCCACCCGCAGGTCGCACACAAGGCACATCATGGTGAAGAAGATCTGACCGTAGTCCTCGATTCCACCCATACGCCCTGAGCGGTAGAGGTCTTCGTTCTCGGCGGTAGTGTAGTAGATAAAGAAGAAGAAAAGCAGCCCTTCGACAAGTCCGTCGAGCAACCACTTGGCAATGTACCCCAAAGAAAAATACATATTCTCACGGGCCAGAGGGGGGTACAGGGCGGGGAGCGTTTCGGCGAGCTCGTCTTCGACGTCCTTGTCGAGAATACCAATCATCAGCGGCTGCAGTGAGCAGAAGAACACACTGAACATGGCCAGCAGCCACGAGTCAATGAACGACATACCTGAGAAGCCGCAGTAGAACATGTACACACAGAGTCCCGTTGTCAGCAGCACGTTCTTGTACAGGCTGTACAAGATGCAGTGTGCATCGCGGTATTGCGAGAAGCGACCGTGCACGAACACGAGGCGCTTCAAGAAGCGGAACTTGGGGATCGCGTAGTCACTCGCGAGCTCAGCCTGCGAGCCCTCCAGGCCCATGATGCCGATGCCAATGCGTGCTTCCTGAATCATGGAGACATCGTTCGCGCCGTCGCCGACAGCGAGGGCGACCGCCCTTGTGTTGCGCTGAAACATGCGCACGATGCTTGACTTCTGCAGTGGTGTCATGCGACAGCACACCGCGCTGCGACATTGGCTACCAAGGTCGAAGAAGCGGCGAGAACGATGGGGATCACTGAAGATGAAATCCAGCGTTTTGCCATCCACGACAAGTACGCACTGGCTTGTACCGTGTGCGGCCTTGCTCTCACGGCATTGCGCCTCAGCCGCATCGAGCTGGCTGTCGACGCGCTCCACCATACGCTGGCGAATGGCGAGGAGGCGCCGGCGCCGCTCAATGTGCTCGGGGCTCATGCCGACCAACGCCGCCGGATCTCCGCTCTGTACCGGGGGCAGGCCGGTGGCGACAAGCACCTCGCCGCCATCTGTTGTCGTCGGCGAGCCTTCATCGGCCTTTGGTGCGCCGTAGTGCTGCACCGCGGCCTCTTCCAGGGCGAGGTCAGAGATGTTCAGGTGACACATCGCGTCTGCGAAGCCGGCGGCGACGAGGCCAGATGTCTGCGCGATCGTCACGGCGGTTTCGCGCTTATCTCCCGTCAGCATCCACACGACGATACCCGCCCGCGAGAAGAACTCGAGTGTCTCAGGCACGCCTTCTTGCAGCTTGTCCTCCACGGCGGTGGTGCCGATGAGGTCGACGTTCTTTTCGAGCATCGCGTAGGCCTCGTGCAGGCGCTCACTGCGATGCGCCATGGCGCATGACGCCTCATTGAAGATGGGCAACCACGCCTGCACCTCGCGCTCAGGGACGATGCGTTGGCCAAGGATGAGCGTGCGGAGACCGGTCTTTGCCATGTTGTCGAGGTCTGCCATGAGAGGCTCGCGCATCAGTTCGTTGGAGGGATTTCGGAGATCGACAATATCCAGCATGGCGCTGTCGGCGCCCTTGACGAGCAGCAAGTACGGCCGCTCCGTGTGTGTTGTGTGGAGAAAGGAGGCACCAGAGGCGTCGTGACGTACACTGGGCACGGGAACCGGATGTGAGCCACGTGGCGCGGGGCACGGGGAGGCTGTGCGCGTCGCCTCGCTCTCGTCGAACACGCTCGCCTCGCGGTCAGCACTTCCGCGGACGTGCGTGGGCACAACGGTGTTTGCCCGCAGCAGTGGCGAACTCGCCTCGTGCCTCTCGTCCACAGAGTCCTCGTAAAGCGAAGGTTCGTGTGTGGTCGCGTTGGAGTGACAGCTGGGTACCACCGCGGAAGGGGAGCGAGCTGGCGTGGTGCGTGAGGCAGCCTCGCCACCCTCCAGGTGATTCCGGTGGTGGTTCTGCGGCGACGCGGTGGTGGCCGTGGCACTCGTCGAAAGCTCCGTGGTAGTGGTGGTGGCGGATGCGGCTCCGCCGGCCTTGTTGCGGTGGTAGTGCGTGTTGCCTGCCGCCGAGGCTGCGCTGGCGATCTCGACCGAGTCCCCGTCGGGGTTTCGCCGTACGAGGATGCTCATCAGCTTGCGCTGCGGGGTAAACTCAAGCTCGGCGATGATGTCGTAGCACATAATGTGACCCAGAACCGAGACGAAGAGCTGCTTGGCGGTGCGCTCGTACAAGCTGAACCCGTTCTCCCGTGCGGCGCTCACCAGCGCGATCTCATCCAGTGATTGGCCCTCATAAATCTTGGTACGATCAATGTACCGCTCCAGAGGGTTTGCCACCGCCGCGTTGGCCGCGCCAGCGACGCCCGAGGCTCCGAGTGTCGTTGACAGGTTCGTCGCGTTGCGTGAGTGCGCGTGGAGGCGCGAGTAGTACCACCCTGTGCTACCTGTGCGGCCATGCAGCGATGCAAATGTACCGCTGCTCATGTTGTGCGCACCGTTGCCTTCGGCGGCCTGGGAAAGGCTGAGGCCACCCGCGGAGCCGGTGCGTGCGTGGTAGTCTGGCACGAGGTGACTGCCGCTGAGACCGCGGCGATGAAAGCTGAGGCTCGTGTCGTGCCCACCTCCCAGCGTGGACCCACGAGGCGCTTCGCGGGTACGGCGACCGCGTTCCACCGCGGCGAGGAGATCATCATCGTCCTCCCCACCGGGGACCGCGTTGGGGATGAACACCCGACTGCCGTCTGCGCGTGGAGTCATGGCAGCCAGGCTCAGAACCGCCTCACGACGTGATTGGAGCTCCTGCTCCAGCTGCTGTCGTCGACGGCGCTTGGCAGCACGCGCACGACGCTGCTCCTTCTTTTTGAGCTGCTCAGGCGTCAAGGTCGACGACCGAGGAGCGGAGGCACCGCGACCATGACCGTTCTTTTCCTTTTTCGCCGTGCTGCGGCTCTTGTCCTTGCGCACGGCGGCAGGTGTACGTGGTGACTGGTCACGCGTGAGGTCAGCGCCGGCGTCGTCGTCGCCGTCGTCCGCGTCCGCATGCTGCTCGCGAACAGGTGCCTTGAAACAAACGGCTGAGTGGCAGAGGGACAGAGCGCGCAGGTAGCGGAAGAGCTCGTCTCCTTCGAGCACCGCCTCGTCCACGTGGGGAAAATCGTGGTGCTTGTGCGCCTGGTGTCGTGAACCTTGGTTGTCCGCTGCCGCTGGTGTTGTTGTTGTTGTGTCGGCCGTGTGGTGGGCACCTGACCGACCCCCTCGCGCCTCGCCCACGCCGTGGCCGCGCGAAAACGAGTGTCCTGATGTGCCTTGAGACAACGCCGCCGCCACCGCTGCAGTCGCGGCTGCTACGGAGAAGGCACCGCTCCCGCCACTCCCACCACCACCACCAGCCTCGGCACCCACCAGAGGCTGAATACGAGGACTGTTGAGACTGCTGCTCGTGGCGGTGGTGGTGGTGGTGAGGACGTCTTCGGCGCGCTCCAGGTGAAGCACACGCGTCTGCTCCATGAGCCTCGGCATCACCTCGGTGAGGAAGGTCTTCCCAAGGCCGCCCGGCTTCGTGCGCTCATCGTGTGAGCTGCCCGCGGCGTAGCCACCGACGTAGGTCATCAGATTCTCCGTCAACGTACCCGTCTTGTCGGTGAAGACGTACTGCACCTGTGCGAGTTGGTTGTTCAGCTCTGACGTTTTCGGCCGCGCGTGCTTGAGGGTACCCGTGAAGGCATCAAAGACAGCCATGCGGTTGTCTGCGCCGATCATCAGCATCTGCATCGCCTTGTTGAACTCCAACGTGACGTATAATGAGAGTGGAATCAAGTACGAGAGCAACACAAAGTTAGTGAGGAAGCGCCACCAGAAGATCGTGCCGTCGGCGTACCGCTCCAGCTGGAATTGGATGTACCACGTCGAGTATGTGCTGCGCACGCCATCCACTTTCTTGAGCATACGGTGCTTTTCGCGAATGGCCAGCGCACACACCAAGATCATCATGACCAGGAAGAAAACGATGAGGAACACATTAATCTGGTTGAGCCGCTGGGAGAGCACGGTCGTCTTGTTCGGTTTCGGCCGCAAATTGAGCATCATCTTGGTGTGCGCGCCGGTGTACACGACGACACCGACCACCCACTCCGTGTTGCGCACCGTGCAGCCACGAGGCAGGAACTGATCGATCGTCACCGGCACCGTCTCGCCCGACGGAAGCCGCAGCTGACCGAACCAGCTAGCCAAGTCAGGATTGAGGCCGCTCGCGAGCATGGAAACGCCGCCAGTGCCCGGCCCGGCCGCCGCCGCAGGTGCGGCGGCGTGCTGCACGGCACGGCTCGCCGCCTCATCGGCCGCCAAGTCCCCGACGTTGACGGTGCCCTCATGGAGCTCCGTCGCACGGACGTTGATTGTCACGGTGCCCTCGCCGTCGCCGAGCGGTGTTTCTGACGGTGCCGCGCGGTGCTGGAACGGATTGGGTCGCTCGCGCACGGTCACCCGCTCGTCTTCGATCCCGTCGCTCAGGTAGGAGCTATCCGCCTCAGCGGCGAGGATCCCGAACAGCACAGGCTTGCCGTTATGGGACTCCTCTCCTCCGCTGCCACTGGCGCGCTCTTGGCTACTCATCTGTGCGCATGTGTTGTATTCGCCTCCTTCTCTACGGGTGATCTGTGCAGGACCGATCGGCGACGCGCGACCCGCGGTGTCGGTGCTCGTCTCCTCTGGTTGATTCTTGTCACCACAGCAGCCGCAGCCGCAGTATCTTGCGCACATTCCCTTCACAGGCCGCGCAGCCATTGCTTCCGAGTAGCTGTTCACCCCGTCGTGCCGACTAAATGCGAGGTCCTCAATGTCCTCAACGGTTCCCAGCTGTTGCACAGTCTGTGTCTTGGCGCGGCGCGTCTTGGCGTTGGTCTCACCATCGAGGTTGGCCGTCTCGATGTAAGTCAGTCCATCGGGAAGTGAGGTGTTCAGAATCAGGCAGTCCGCCCGAACCTCCTCGCCAAGCTGGTAGAGCATCACATCGCCCACCTGGACCTCGCTACTCTTCACAGCCGTGAACGCCCCATCGCGCAGCACATGGACCTGCGTGCTGTTCGCTTCCTTATCCGCCTTGTGGCGCTTCCAGTCTTCCCAAAGGTCCTTCAGGACACCGGCGCCGACGACGAGAAGAAGCGGAGCGAGGCTGCTGAAAGGGTTGATGGGACTCGCGCCGGGAATGAGCGCGACGACGGCGACCAGCAAGAAAAAGATGTTCGACACCTTGTGGAATTGGTAGAGCAGGCTGAATGGAATCGCGGTGATGAGCGTGTAGCGCGCGGTGCGAATCGCATTACTGGGAAAGTCACGAGGCGCATTGAGGTCGGGGCGAAGAAGATCTATTTCTCTCAACGCCTGCTCTCCGAGCAGCTCATCGGCGTCATCCTCCTCCGCATCACTGCCGGAGAAAATCTCGGCGCCGTCCTCGTACGTCTTCTCGCAACCGAGTGCCTGTCGCACCGTCTTGCCACAGCCGCGGCACCCGCGCCGTAGTTTCCGCAGCATCCAAGGTGCTAGAGAAGACGCCACGCAACGTGAAGCAAGAGGGAAAGAGGGAGAGAGAGTGAGAGGGAGGTGGGTGGGTGACAACAAGTAAAAGGATAATAATGATATCAGCTAAGAACAAACAACAAACAACAACGCAAGAACCGCCTGATGTGGAAAACAAAGAACACAAAGCGACCGCGATTACACGCCACGACACCAGTCAGCGTTGCCAGGCAGGACAAGACACGCTTGCACGTGAGTGTGTCGTGAAAGATGAAAGAGGGAGAGAATTCGAGCGAGGGTGAGGGAGAGAGGAAAAGAAGCGGGAGAGGAGCGAGCAACGAAAAGAGGAACAAGAAACACAAGAAAGCGAAAAAAAAGAAAAGAGTTGCCTCAGCGTGTCCACGAATAAGCTTCTCACAACAAGGACAGACGTGTGTGCTTAGTGTGTGTTGTAGTTACCGCTGCACATGCGCAGAGGTGGAGGAGAGTGGTGGATATGCTGTGATTGAAGCGAGAGAGAGAGAGAGGAACCTGCGAGAAAACAGGTGTGCGACACTATTGTGCGCGGTCTCACCCTACCGGCTCACACATACGCACGCACATGTTTTTTTGATTTTTGGCCACCTGACGGTCCGTGAAGCTTGCATGTGGTGTTGCGAAAACACAGTTCTGCACGCGACAGAGTGACAGGCAACCTGAGGCGGACGTAGTAGAGTGAGTCGCGTCACTAGCTCCCTGTCCACGTTTGGCTTACCGCAAGCAGAACCACAAGGCTTTGAATGCATTTATCTGTTTTTTTTTTGGGCGGTTAAAAAGAAAGAAAAAGGAGTACTTGGAAATGAGTGTTCATTGCTTTCCGCGTGTGCGCGCGCATGTGCGTGTGCGTGGTCACGTGGCGCCATCACGAAGTCCGGACGCCGGCGAGACACACACACACACACATACACACACAGTGGTGCTCTCCGAGGTAGTCTTACCCATCGCAAACGCTGGGTGTGAGCTTAGCGGAGCTTCTTCTTCATGCGCAGGTTGGAGCAGTGACCGCAGCCCTTCTTGCGGCAGTTGGTCGCACGCACGGGGAGGCGGGCGTAGCAGCGGCGGCACACCTTCTTCTCCCAGTTGTACTTCTTGGCGAGCGCAATCAGGGTCGGCTCCATCACGCCACCGCGCAGGCGGAGCACGAGGTGCAGCGTGGACTCCTTCTGGATGTTGTAGTCGGCCAGCGTGCGGCCCTCCTCCAGCTGCTTGCCGGCAAAGATCAGACGCTGCTGATCCGGGGGGATGCCCTCCTTGTCCTGGATCTTCGCCTTCACGTTCTCGATCGTGTCGCTGGCCTCAACCTCCAGGGCAATAGTCTTGCCGGTAAGAGTCTTCACGAAGATCTGCATGATTCTGAAGAGAGAAACAGAACGGTTGCTTTCGATGAAAGGAAACGCACAATAAACACGCTTACATAGAGAAAAACAATCAGGTATTTGCGTCACAAGACAGGTTTAGATAGATAAACAGATAGAAAGATAGATGGAGAGAGAGAGAGGAGTATATGGAAGAAGAAACAATGAAAAGTGCGGGAGACGTGCTGAACGGGCGCGACCGTCACTACAGAACGATGACGACTTGAAGAGCATGGAGAAAGGATGCGCGCATCTCACCGCGGCAGACCAAGAATGGTGCCGGCGGCGACGATGCGGCCTGCTCCTCCCTCCACACCCGTGACAACGACCGAGGTGAGAACACCTCCTTTGATGATGAACAAAAAAAAAAACAAGACGGAGGTCAGCGCCACACGACGCCGGTCTACTCGCGCCGGGTGGCACATCACCACCGTGACTTGCATTGAGGTCCGTGTGCCAACATTTGTTAGAGGGGATGGAGGAAACACGCGCATCACCGTTTTTTTGTTTTTCAACGCTCCTTCGTTGGCGAGTCATGCTCCTCTGTGAGGGAGAAACCACCACTAGCGCACCACCACCACACGCTCACACACATACGCGATACGTGAATGGGACGGCGGTAAACGAGAGAGACAGAGGGAGAGAACAATGAAGAAAGAAGGCGTGCAATGAACGGTACATACTCAACACAAAGCAACAGCAACGGCAAGAACAACACACACAAACACAAGAAAAAAAAGGCAGAAAACCACAATCAACAACCATGCACACCTGCGAGGAGAAACAGCGTGCCGTGTTCACATTCTGTTAAGGTGAACGGCGAGCTCGGCGATGAACTTGTTGTAGTCAATGGTTTCGCTATCATCGTTCGCCTCAGCTATTGCGAGAAGTTCATCGAGTTCGTCAGCATTGCTATGCTCACCCATCGTGACGAACATCTCTGTGAATTGTTTCACCGTGACCGTTCCCTTCTTCTCCTTGTCAAAGAGGTAAAAGGCGCTCTTCATCTCTTCCAGCATCTGCGAGTCCACCTCCTTGGTCATGAGCGTGAGGAACTCGGAAAACTCGAGCTTGTCGGTGCGCTCATCTTGGTGAACAACACGCAGCAGATCTTGAAGCTCCTCATCTGTCGTGTGCAAACCAGCTGTTTGCATAACAGTGGTGAGGTCTTTCCGATCGATAAGGTTGACCTTCTGTCCACCGGAAAGAACACGAAAACCCTCTTGCAGCTCAGCCGTGGCACCGTGGTTGAGGTCACCGCGGTAGATGGGACTGGAAAACCCTGTGAAGGCACCCGCCGCGAGCTGAGCGGGATCAGATCCGCTGGGCTTCGCGTTCGGCGCGGGCATGTGGGCAGCAAATAACACTCAAAAAACACACACACAAAAGAGTGATCACGGACCAGGACGAGAAGCAAACAAACAAACAAAAAAGGATTTGAGAGGAATCAAGTTCGTGCGAGATGTGCGGAAATGAGTGCCGTGAAGCAGTGATGGTGACCGAGGAGCAAGCTGACAAGCTGCGCGTGGTCTGCCCTTGAGGCAGCGAGGGATGATGAAAGGGGAGAGAGAATGAGATGGTACAAAACAGACGAGCAGGGCGTCGGATGACGAGGGTCACCTCTTCTCGTGACGCCACGCTCCCGTGAGGCGTACACGCGTCCCTTCATAGACAGGTCGACAAGACCCATGAGACTTTAGTAGAAGCCAAAGGCAGATCGTGAAACGGCGAAGCCACGCCTCCACGAGCCACACCTTGGCGACGACTCACACCTCTTCTCCTTCTCCGCATGTGGAGTTCGTGTCCGCACCCACCTACACATACACATACAACACGTGTGCACGTATGTGTGAGAGAGAGACGATGGGCGGACACCATGATGCCGAGCACAGCGAACGCGGCTGGTCATGCGGTGTGCTCATCAGTGACACAATGCCGCGTACTTGACCTTTTTCTTCTTTTTTTTTTGTATGGCGCTGTTGTGTTCGTCTGCTTTTGTATACATTGCGTGTCCATGAAAGTCAAATCAAAGAAACACGAACGACAAACTTGCTTTTCCAGATTCCTCGTTTTCACCGACTGGCTCGCACCAATGAAAGAAGGGTGTGACGACGATGAGAAGAGGAAAGAAAAGAGGAAAAAAAGGAGGACGAAACCAAACAAGAAATCGTAAGAAGAAGGTCGTCACTGACACGTACCAGACTGGGCACGTTGACACGACGACGCACATGGCCACCGACGATCAGTCATTCATGTACTGCTCGTCGCGATGGACGCTATCTCACTCACTCTCGCATACTCTCACGCTTTACGTCCCACTATTTTCTGACTTCTTTTCGACCTCCTCGTGACGCTCTACCTCTTCGTCTGTGTGTGCGTGCGTGCGTGCGTGCTTGTGCGGCGCTTGTCATTGGAGGACTGAGTCACGATTTTTTTTTGACTTCTGTTTCTCACGGGATCGATCGAGAGTCACGGCTGCGACAACCAAGACGCTGTGGTCTCGTGTTTTTTCCTTTCCTTTCACGCCTGAAGCGCTTTTCTTTTTTCGCGTTTCCGTCTGTGAAGCGAGACATTTTAGCTCGTCGTCGACTTCACAGGCCAGTGCGGTTGTCGAGGACCGTTGAACACTGTTTTCGTGCCATCTAGCAGCTTCAGTGGACAAACTCCCTTTTTTTTTGCGCTTCACGCTGCTCTTTACTTGCTCATCATCATCTTCACGAACTCCTCGTAGTTGATCTGGCCGTCGCCGTCCACGTCGGCCTCGCGGATCATCTCGTCCACCTCCTCGTCGGTGAGCTTCTCACCCAGGTTGGTCATGACGTGGCGGAGCTCGGCGGCGGAGATGAAGCCGTTGCCGTCCTTGTCGAACACGCGGAACGCCTCCTTGATCTCCTCCTCGGAGTCGGAGTCCTGCATCTTGCGGGCCATGAGCGTGAGGAACTCGGGGAAGTCGATGGTGCCGCTGCCGTCCTGGTCGACCTCGTTGATCATGTCCTGGAGCTCGGCCTCAGTGGGGTTCTGGCCGAGGGAGCGCATGACGGTGCCGAGCTCCTTGGTGGTGATGGTGCCATCGCCGTCCTTGTCGAACAGGGAGAAGGCCTCCTTGAACTCGGAGATTTGCTCGTTGGAAAGCTGATCAGCCATCGTGAGTGATACGGAGAGGGTTGGTAGTGGGTGAAAGTTTTTTTTAGCCTGTGAGCCTATTTCTGTGTGTGTCGTTGATGAGATAGTGTGAGTGCGCGCGTGTTTGTGTGTCGCAGGTCACGGTGAGTGGTGCACCGAGGCGAAGAAGGGATGAAGGGAATGCCCCGTGGAGAAAAATGAGGGGTGAAAAAGAGAGGGAGGGACGCGATACGGTGTGCACCGCCCGCCAGCCCACACACCATGCCAGGCTGAGTCAGCGCGACCAAGACCAGCCGTCCCGGTGAGACGTCGACCAAAACGGCGTGCCAAGGCACTGGCGGGCACACTCATTCACGCGACTTTGGTGCGGCACACCATACAGCTCACACGCACACGTGGTAACGGAGTGGAGAGCGGAAGAAAAGGCGGTGACCGTCGAGTGAACACGACCGCGAACGCTTTTTTTTTCAGTCGGTGACACGCCCGCGAGAGGGTGGAAACGCTTCCTTACCTCTACTGCGTCCTGCGTGTGGGACGACGTCGAGTTGGCCATCCATTCCTGTGCTGTTGTCGACAAATTGTTGTTCAAGTGGCTCGCACCCTGTCTAGTCTAGGCGTGGCGAGGTGCCCCTGGTAGACATCACGTCGTCTCTGCTCGACCAAACCTGCTCAGCGAAAAGGAAAAAAAAAGAGGTCTGCAGCGGTTGTGTGAGACAGTGGACCCTCTGCGCCAATGAGCGCGAGCCGACACATCTTTCGGCAACCGCAACGCAAACCAGTGAGCATATGCGAGAGAGAGAGAGAGAGAGTGGTGAGCACACAAACAAACAAACAAACAGGAGAGTAGATGTAAAACAAAAAAAAACAAAGAAGAAAATAAAGAACAATAAAGAAAATGCTGACTGTGGTTACATCACGTCGGAGGGAAAATGGACGAGAAAGTGCCGTTTGCGGAATGGCGCGAAATGCAATCACAACGCACAGTCATCCGTGAAGAGGCAGTATCGGTCGTGGATGACTCAACACGTCGTTCACGCCGCCACATGCTTTCAAGGACGTTTCTACAGGTGCTCATGACATGCACGCTGTTCAAGACAAACACTGCTTGTCTTCAGTCGTGCAGCAACTCTCTCACTTCGACTGCTAGAGGGGTCAGTCGCTGCAGTCGGCTCCGCCTTTTTTTTTACTCCACGCTGCTCTTTACTTGCTCATCATCATCTTCACAAACTCCTCGTAGTTGATCTGGCCGTCACCGTCCACATCGGCCTCGCGGATCATCTCGTCCACCTCCTCGTCGGTGAGCTTCTCACCGAGGTTGGTCATGACGTGGCGGAGCTCGGCGGCGGAGATGAAGCCGTTGCCGTCCTTGTCGAACACGCGGAACGCCTCCTTGATCTCCTCCTCGGAGTCGGAGTCCTGCATCTTGCGGGCCATGAGCGTGAGGAACTCGGGGAAGTCGATGGTGCCACTGCCGTCCTGGTCGACCTCGTTGATCATGTCCTGGAGCTCGGCCTCAGTGGGGTTCTGGCCGAGGGAGCGCATGACGGTGCCGAGCTCCTTGGTGGTGATGGTGCCATCGCCGTCCTTGTCGAACAGGGAGAAGGCCTCCTTGAACTCGGAGATTTGCTCGTTGGAAAGCTGATCAGCCATCGTGAGTGATACGGAGAGGGTCGGTGGTGTGTGGGTGGAGGAAGTATTTCCCGAGGAGGACTGTGGGGAAGAGAGGATCGACGGATTGCTTCAAGGCCGGTCGGCAACGGTACCAGTCGCACACACCAGGGGCGCCGCGCGGTGTCAAGAGAGAGGGGAAGGTGAGGGGAAGGAAGATGAAGCACTGGTTGGCTGGTGTCGTGGCACGCAAGTAACCGAACGCGAGCGCGTGTGCGTGTGTGTGTGTGTGTGTGTGCGTGCCATTATGAGCGTAGGATATATTGGTTGTCGGTGCGCCGCAGCACGATCACCACCATCAATGCGATCACGGTGCTGTGCGATGAAGTCAGACGTCGTTGTGCGCAGCGGGTGATGGAGGAGCACACACTGAAAACGGGCTTCGTTTCCGTGGCCGTGCCATAGAGCCACCGCGGTCGATGAGCCACATTGATTTTTTTTTGTTCTCGTTTTTAAAATGGTTCTCACTTTTCTCTCTTTTCCGTTCCCGCGATTCTTGAGCCTCGATGGCTGCTCACTGAAGATTCAGAGGGAGGCCACGGAACGTCAGCGAGGACTAGACACACCAGCAACGACAACTCGCTAGGATGCAAGAAACTGACTTTCGCTTTCGCCCACTGACGGTACCCCCAGACGGAATAAAAGTAAAAAAGAAGAAGAAGAGCTGAGCCGCTTGGAATACCACATCAATACCGAGAGGACGCATGCAAATTCACTTGCCGTGCCTTTTCTTCTCTTTTCTTTTTGCTCATTGATGATTGCTTCGGTTACACGGCGAAAGCATTCACTCTACACAGTGATCGTCAGAGGTTGATGCCTAACAGCCCGCTTCTCTCTGGCCAAAGCTCCGAGAACAAGCTCGCAAATGCGCGCCCCAACAAAACGAGAGGGAAAGCGGACATTGGAGAAACAAAAATCGAAAAAAAACTAAAAGAAATGATTGAATACATCCACTGAGAAAGAAAAAGAGAAAGGTAGAAGAGAAGGAGAAGGGAAGAGAACGCTGTGCGCGAAGAGGACTTCGACTGACGACCTCTTTTTTCCTTTGCGCTTCACGCTGCTCTTTACTTGCTCATCATCATCTTCACAAACTCCTCGTAGTTGATCTGGCCGTCACCGTCCACATCGGCCTCGCGGATCATCTCGTCCACCTCCTCGTCGGTGAGCTTCTCACCGAGGTTGGTCATGACGTGGCGGAGCTCGGCGGCGGAGATGAAGCCGTTGCCGTCCTTGTCGAACACGCGGAACGCCTCCTTGATCTCCTCCTCGGAGTCGGAGTCCTGCATCTTGCGGGCCATGAGCGTGAGGAACTCGGGGAAGTCGATGGTGCCACTGCCGTCCTGGTCGACCTCGTTGATCATGTCCTGGAGCTCGGCCTCAGTGGGGTTCTGGCCGAGGGAGCGCATGACGGTGCCGAGCTCCTTGGTGGTGATGGTGCCATCGCCGTCCTTGTCGAACAGGGAGAAGGCCTCCTTGAACTCGGAGATTTGCTCGTTGGAAAGCTGATCAGCCATCGTGAGTGATACGGAGAGGGTTGGTGGTGTGTGGGTGGTGCGATATGAGCTGTAAATACTGCCCGACCGAGATGAAGACAGGGGTCAGCAAAACACCCGTTCGATGCGCAATAGAAAGAGAAGAAGAGGCATCGCGGTGACGACGGGGTGAGAAGACGGGGCGGGGGAGGGGGAGAGATGATGAAGGAGAGAGAGACAGAGAGAGACAGCACGGGGGGGGGGGACAACAAGTATAGCGGTCTGACACACCCACAAAAAAAAAAAGACCTGTTGAGGATAACATATCCAATATGTGCGCGCCACGCCTCGCCATACAGCTGCGCGTGCGGACAGCAGTGGCGTGGGGGACTTCACCCCGACCGCGTGCGCGCAAAGGTACAAGCTGCTTGTACTCATGACTGGCCCCTCTTCCTCCCTCCTCACGCAAAAGCAGGAAGGTAAGAGCCTACCCCCTTTTTCTGCAAATTTTGTTTTGGCATTTAGCTTATTTTTTGACTGACACGGATCCGGCTGGCCGCGTCGTGGCGACACCGCACGCCTGGCGCAAACAAAGACAACAAAGAAAGAGAACGCCGTCGCGCGCACCGTCACGTTCTAGCTTTATTGTTTGTGCGTGGAGAGGCGCTCAGCAACGACGAACGCAGTGGCAACACGACCCGGTGACAACGCACCGTTTCGAAAAATAAGGCCGCTCCTTAAAACAACAACAACAACAACCACAAGATGAACAGGTAGCGGGAGGGCACCGGTGGTGCACGCAGCATGCCGCACGCGCCGACTCATCGGTGCTTGACATTGAGGGGCTTCATGTTGCCGCGCAATTGTTCCACAACGTCGTTGGTAGAGAGGTTTTGCAGCTCTGCGAGGAGGCTGGTGCTGGTTGGAACCAGTGGTAGCGCTGGCCCGGCTCCTCCACGCCGTGTCGACGCGTCCTTTTTACTTGGCGGCGGCGACGCCGCTCCGTCGCCGCTGCCCTTGTCCCCCTCACGCACCGCCGCCGCGGTGGCGGCGACCTCGGCTGAGTGCTTTTGCAGTCGCAAGAAGCTCTCGACAACAACCTGCGCCTGCTGACCCTTCTTCACGTTGCCCACCGCACAGGCAAACTCAAGACGATAGGTGTAGCCACAGGTGACGAGAGTTGAAAAAGGCGCGCAGACACACATCACGTGATCCACGACATCCTCGGCGGTAGGACAGCACGTGTAGTAGACGAGTGTGCGCTTCAGCTCGTCGTCGCTGGCTTGGGCGGCGGCAAGCGCGTGGGGGGAAAGGTTGGTGTCGGCGTGAACAGCAGACTGTGGCGCTGCTGCCACGGCCGCTGAAACCTCCACGCCTTTCTTGTCTTCTCTGCCCTCCTCCTCTTCTCCCTCATCGGCTTGCTCCGTGTGACGCTCCTCGTCCCGATTGAAGGACTCCTGCGATGCGGCACCATGCGCGGAGCTGCCCTCGACGCCTGTGCGACCTTCGGCATCTTCGCTGAAGTCGGACACCTCTTCCACCTCATCGATGTCATCATCTTCCTCGTCCTCATCATCACTGGACGTGGAGGCGGGCTGATAGCTGAGCTTGCCCTGTGCCTTCAGTTTTTCACGCGCTTCTTTTGCCTCACGCTTGCGAGCCAACTCCTCGGCGTGCTCACGGGCAGCTTGCAGCTCTAGCTCACGCGCTTGAACCTTTGAGAGAGAATTGCCGTTCAGCATGGCACCGCGCTGACGGTCCTCGTCATCTTGGTCACCGTACTTGGCACGGATTTTCTTCAGCTTCTTCTTCTGGTGACGCGTGAGCGATTGGTGAGGCCCAGAGGCGCCACCGCGGCCGGCGTCACCGAGGTTGTCGTCCTCGTCTTCACTCGTTGCGCCGTCCTGGTCCCGGCCCGCCTTGCCGCCCTTGTGCTTCTTCTTTTCCGCATCTGTGCCCTCCGGCCTGTTCGCGCGCGCGTTGCGGTGGGGTTGAGGGGCCTCGCTGGCGGTGAAGTACTTGTTGACCTTTTTCGCCTTGCGATTCTTCGGGTACTTGAGCACCACGCAGGTGACGGCTTCGGCTTCCTCCTCTTCGTCGTCGTCGTCGGCGACTGCCGGCACGGTGGTGTGCTTGTCTTTCTGTACCTGTGATGCGGGTGATCGCCTGTGACTCTGCGCGGTCGGATCGGTGTGCGGCGCACGCGAGGCCGCCGGACCGGTGCGCTGGTTCGCCTTGCGCTGCGAACGGCGCAAGCTCTCCACTGATGGCAGTGGCGCCAGGCTCTCCGCGTCGTCCGCGGGCACCCATGAGATGTGCGCTTGCGCTGGATCAGGACCTGCTGTGAGCGGGAGCAGCGCTGGCAGTTCGGCCGGTGCTCCGCCCTCCTTGTTCGCCTCGTCAACGATGCGGCGCGACACCTTAAAAAGCAGGCCACATCCCAGCGACAAGGGCTGCGGCAGAAGCGTGTGGCGCTCGCCGCGATACAGGTAGCAACCACTCGCCGTGCCGCCCGTGATCTGCGACGCGTAGACCCACCATGCGCCGATGGACTGCTTGCTCTCCCACGCTCCACTGCGGCTCACACACCAGGCGCCGGCCTCCTCAAGGCTCTTCGTCGAAACCGGCGAAGCCGTAACGGGCGTGTGTGCGTCTGCTCCCGCTGCTCCGGCTGCAGCCGACCACGCCGACTGCATTGGCCGCAGCACGCAAGGCAGCGCACCAGGCACGTCGCAGTGAACGAAGATGTCACCTAGACGCATGGTGCGGCGGATCAAGATTTCCGTCGTCTGCACATCCTTGCCCTGTAGCACCACATCGCCGGCGGACGTGCGAAACCACAGCAGCTTCTCCCACCACGCTCGCACGCGCTCCTTGACGATCTGTTTCTTGGTTTCTTTCTTCGCTGCGACACGCTCGGCTTTGCGGGCCGCACCGGCCGCAGCCTTTTCTGTTGCGGCGATGGTTCTCTCCAGCTTGCTCTTGTTCGCCTTCTTCTTCGTGAAGTAGTCGCTCGCGTTGGCATGAGCCGTCTTCGCAAGACTGACCTCGACCACTTCGGGCTGGACGTCAACGGTGTCCTCGTCGTCGTACAGATCGTTCTGCTCCAGGAGCACCGAGATGCTGTTTTTCTCTAGATGCAGTTCGTGAATCATGTACGCCACTGGATGCCCGTCGGCGTGACGGCGCCGCAGCAGCACCTTGAGGGCATCCCACTGAATGCCGGTGGCAAGGGCCCCGTTGATAAGCGCAATGGCCTCGTCCACCATGTCCGCGTTCAGCATGAGCAGCTCGCCTTTTCTCTGACTGATCTCCTGCTCCCGCTCCAGCGCGGTGAGACGCCGCTGGTGGTCGCGCTCGAACTTGTCGCGCTTGCTCTCCGCCTTCTTATCACGCTTGTCGTTGTGCTGATCGATTTTATCCGCCTCTGTGGGAAGGAAGAAGGTGTCACAAACCCTGCCGAAACTCTCCATGTGTACGGCGGTGACAGACGGCTTCGTGAACTGCGCGAGGAGCACAGGCGTGAAGTCGTCATAACGCTCCGTCACGACCGCCGGTTCGGCGTCGTTCTTCTGTTTCCGACTGCCTGCTGCGCTGCCGTTGCGAATGAGGTAGCCACCGGGAGGCAGGGGGATGCGGGCGAGGTCACTCGCCGCGAGCATCTCTTGAGCCAGACTATCAAAGATGCGGGCGGGATCGACCCCGTCGGCGCAGAGCTCCTTCTTCTTCTTGTTCGCCACGCCGCTCTTGGTGAGGATGTGATCTGCGACAGCGGGACCGAAGTGACGGACGCCTGAGAGGGTGGAGCGCACGGACTCGTCCTCGCCGTTGCGCTCCCACGTTCTCATCCACTCTTCACGCAGTGACGCGAGCTGCTCTTGTCGCTGCTCGTCGGCACCGGCGACTTCCTCGGGCCCGTCCGCACGCGCAGCCGTGGCGCTGGTGCTGGTGGTGGTAGCAGTGTCCTTCACGGGCTCGGCGGGGTACGTGTTGCCCACGCGCAGGTTCACGTCCGCGTCCTTGTGGGTGCGTAGCAGCACCTTGATGACGTAAGCATGGTCGGTGAGGATGATGTTGCCTTTGCCAAAAAGTTCAATGATGATGTGAAACGACTTGCCCTCTTCGGCGGCAACGCCAAAGCACATGTCGATTGTGCGGTCATGCTGGAGCTGCACGACGCTATCGAGGCGCCAGGCCCGCACCATCTTGCGCAGCCCCAACGTGAACTGCGAAGGTACCTTCGGCTTTTCTCGAACCAGGTCAGTCAGGTGAAAACGAAGACCGTTTTCTAGCAACACACTTTTTTTGTTTTCTCCGTGGCCGAACTTGAAAAGAAACATCTTCTTCTCGTTCATGTCATAGATGTTCAGCAGGCGAAGACCGATGAGCGTGGACTGCATCTCCTCCACAGACGCTCGCACGTCCAGCGCGGTCATGCGTGATTTCACCATTGCTTCACTACTCGTCTGTGTCGAGGAAGCACACAACAACTAAACAACGATTAAAAAAAAAGAATATGAATAAGAATAATAGTTGTGTGCTTGACTGCTAAGTGACGCGTATTGTATAAACCAGATTGTTTGATAAGACACCCACAGGAGGATCGGGGAGCAAACATAATAGTAGTCATGGTCAAAGCAAGCAAGCAAGCAGACAGACAGATGTCAGACAGCAAGAGAGAGCGAAAGATATTTGTAGATGAGGTGCATGCGTTCTGTGTGTATGTGTGTGACGGCCCCATTGGCCACACTGTGATAGGAAGCAAAAGCACGCTTCGCGCACAAAAATGTCAGGCTTTATCGCTCTCTTAGTTTTTTTTTGAGTTGTTGTGGATCGACCACCTAGCAGTCCACCGGCCAAAGCTTCTCGAGCCGCCCGAAGAGTGCCTCGACCTCCTCCTCCGTCATACCAACGCCACACGCCGTGACAAGAAGTGCACAGTCGTACGGCGGTGCGTCTTCGTGAACACCGTAGCTGCGAAAGGCGCACGAGGCGATGGTGGTAACAGTGCCAGGTGCCGGGCACACCACCCGCGGTCCCGTCACGGCGGAGCGAAACAGCTTTGCCCCGAACGATTTCGCCGCAGCAAAGACTTCTGCCACCGGCGGGGGTGACGAAGCGGGTACCTCCTGAGAACCACCGTCTGGCAGCTTCCCTCCCCCTGCTCCTCCACCTCTTCCCTTCTTTCCGCTACGGACATCACGATAGTGCCGCATCGTCATGGCAAAGCTAATGTCGTTGCGTGGAAGAAACGCAGTGTCTGGGAATCCGTCGTCCCGCAGCGGCAGCGCCACCTCCGCTCCATCGCCGTCACTCAGAAGCTGTTCGCCTCGCGCCTCTGCGAACAGCGCGAGTCGCTGCGCCATCACTTGCCGCACGCGGTACCGCTCCCGCCAGAGCTTCACCATACCTCGGCGACCCAGTGATAGGCATGTCATAAAGAGGTCCATCGCCGGCGAGGCGCTGGCCCGCCCTGCGTACAACGCCGCGGCGGCCTGCACATTCGCCTTGCTCGGCGAGCTCAGCACGGCGCCACCGACGGGTACGAGAAAGTTCTTGTCCCCCGACTGTACGACAAAGTCGACGCGGCCGAGCCTCTGTGCGGCCTCCAGACGGCTCATGATGACGCGAGACTGCACGCCGTAGGCATTGTTCACCACGTGAGCCACGTTCTGTGCCTGGCAGAATCGCGCAATGGCAAGTGTGTCGTCAGGCAGCCGCGGCGCAAAGCAGCTCGTGGTGGAGAGCACGCACAGGACATGCTCACGCCCACCGAGCTTCTCCATCGCCTCCGCCAGTCGCTCAACACGCGAGCAAGCAAACAAGGTGTGTGGTGCCACGCCGTCCATCGGTGCACTCGCCGTCGACTCCCCACCTCGCGGCGCCCGACGTGAGGCGTGCTCACGTTGCCACGGGGCTCGATCGAGAGAGATGGGGTAAGGCTGGAACCCCGCCGCATCAATACACTTCAGCGCTGTTTTCTGATCCACACGTATCCACAGCACGTACCGAGGTGCCGCTGCGGTCGACCCCGTCGTGTTCTGCGATTGATCCGCTTGCGCGCGTTGCTTGGCGACACAACGAAGAGCGAGCGCGAGCGTCATGCCTGTTGCCATCGGCACCACCAGCGCTGCCTGCGTCGACGTGGCACCGGCGAGACGCAGCAAGTCCAACACGAGCGAGTTCGTCAGCTGGTACAGCAGCGACGAGCCTGCGGCTTTGGGTTGATCTGCTGTGAGGTCCCCCGAACGCCCGGTGCCGTGCGTGAGGTTGTAATGGCGGCGCCGTACGAGATCGCACACGACGCGTCCCTCACGTTCGCCGCATCCGATGTGATGGGCAAAGTTGTTCGAATCCATCAAGGCGAGCTGATGCATCAGCTGCTCAATCGCGCTGTCCGAGAGACCTTCATCCGGACACCGCCGCTGGGCCACAAGGGAGCGGAGAACGCCTTGATAGTGCCTCAACGACTCCACTCCGGCCTGCACGTAGCGCGGCGTCACGAGCGTCTCTGCGAGCTCGACTGTGGCGATGTCCATGGCTCGGCTGCGCACGTGACACGCCCGCCTAACGAGCTCTGCTACCTTGATGCCCCCTGAGGAAACACCGCTGTGATCGGCGGCTGCCTCTGGTGTCTGTGCGTGCGAAGGCGAGACAGCGAGCAAAGACAAAAAAAAGGAAGAGGTAGCGCAGAGTCCGGCAAGCTGGAGTGCATGACGCCAAGGAATAGATGATGTACACATGAGTAGAGAGAGAGAGAGGGAGCAATGAATCAGACACACATATTCACGCAGTGATGATGTACAACGTGAAGGCAAACTACTCAGCCCCTCTCTCTCTCTCTCTCGCTGGAGAGGGTGTGCGCGTGCAAGAGAGAGAGAAAGGGAGGCAGTGACATGCGCTTAAACACCCCGCAATGCAGTAGTCGACGTAGACGCCGTGAGGGTACCCTTCCCGTCAGATCCGGAGATGGTGCGTACAGCACAACAAGTGACCGACGTACGCACGTGCCTCCGCGATGTACTTGCCCTTTTTTTTTTCACTCGTCGGCGGGTGCTAGACAGACAGAGAGAGAGAGAGAGAGAGAGCCATCACGCGGCAACCCTGTTTCTCTGCCCACCTCCACCAGCATTGCAGGGCTGCGTCGCGCACGCGCCCGTGTTCGCGTTCCCGTTTCTTCTTTTTTTTTAAAGCGTCCAGCCTCTTCCAACTTAACGTCCTTGCCAAAATTCATCGAGGCAAAGTACCACACACACACACAGACACACTGACAGGCAGGTGAACTAGCACGTGCCAGGATCATCATCAGCAGCAGCAACAACCGTAAGAGGGAAAGCGCCTTCTCGCCCCCTCTCCTCGCCTCTCCTCGCCACAGAACTCCATTCTATTGTGCGCATTGGGCAATCAAATGTCAGCAAACGCTGACCTGCGCATGCTCGGCAGGCAGCTACATAGTGAGCAGGGTCACAGACAACCCACCGGCGGCGAGGATACCGTTCTTCGCGCCAGTGGTTGGCGCCGAAGAGAGGCAGGCGAGGTCTTCACACACGGTGCCGCTACTGCGCATGTGCCGCAGCGCCGACAGGGCGGTCGTCGCACCGGGTGTGTCAGCTGCGGTTGTGGATGCGCCAGCCACCGGCACCGGCGCGTCGCTCAGGGAGGCCACGTAAAGCTCGGACCCACTCGCGATGAGTGCAAGGTCATTCGGGCGGACCACCACCACTGCGGAGAGCTCGCTGCGATGCTCATCGACGGAACCGCTGACCGGTGCCCCGCCGCCGCCTGCGGTGCTTCCTGCGGACACCGCCACGTCGCTGCTGCCGCCGACAGCGGCCGAGGCGGGCGCTTCGGTCTCCACCGGTGCCACCGCCGGCGCAGGGGACGGCACCTCACTGCGCGACGTGTCGCCGAGATGCGCCTGTGCCGCAGCTGTCGGCATAACAGTCGCTGGATAAGTGGACGCTGGCGCACGTGGTCGCCGCAGCCGGATCGTGCTGCTCTGCACGTGGATCGTGTGGGCAGAGACGAACGCATCGCTTCCGTCGGCGGCCGTGGCCGCCAGCACCTCGGGGGAGCGCGTATCGCCTGCCGCCGAAGCATACCACTGCTCCTTGGTGAGTATCGATCGAGTCGTGTGCATGGGCAGCACGGCGCCACGTGCGATGGCCCACCAACCCAGCCGCTGCGCCGCCGTCTGCGGGGAGAGCAGCGCCTCGCCAGTGGCCGTGGCACCACGTGTCGTGGCCAGCAGACCGGCGCCGACAGCAAGCCGTGCGAGCGCCGACAGCGACTGATGCGACCCAGCGGCCGTGGCGGCGCCCGCGGTGGACGACGGCTGCGTGGCTCCCACAAGCACGAGGTCCATGCGGCCGGTGCGGGCGTTGTAGGAGAGCGCCGCATCATTGACTGTGACGCCCCGCGCATGAAAGCGGGCCTCGTCCGCCGCACGGCTCACGTTAAACTGAAAAGTGGAGAGCTGGTACGCGTAGATAACATGCGGCAACGCACGGGCGTCGGTGAGCAGCGACGTCTCCTGCTGCCAGGCTTGTGCGCTCGCCTCGGCACCGGCAGTGCGGTCCACAGCGAAGGCCGACATCCCGCTCGCCTGTTGAAGACGGGCGTGGTGATCTTGCAAGAGCCTCACAGACCCACCGCGCACCTGACGCTCGACGAAGCGCAACGTACCGTCCGAGAAGACAAGTACCGCGGCAATGTCAAACGCGAAGGCCGCGTTGAACCGCTCCGGCACAAGCACACGGACAACCTCAGCCTGCACGAACGGCATCACACACGTCGCGCTGCGCGCCCGCTTCAGCGTTGCCAAGCGCGACTTCTGCCAGCTTTGCTCAAAGGCCAACACCGCCTGCGTCCCACGTGCCTGCGCACGCCCGTCGTCGACGGCTTGGATATCGACAAGGAGCGCACAATGAGCGGTGCTGGCTGCGAGGAATTCAAGACGGCCGGCGGGGTCGAGGCCGATGGCGATGGAACGGACGACGTCTTGCACGGTGATCATGCCATCACTCCATTCCTGAAGAGAGCACTCACGCAGCACCGCCAACGATTCACCGTCCGCGACGAACACACAAAGGGATCCCGTGGAGGTACCGACGACGCCGAGTGCACCGTCGCCACCGGGCAACACACGCACGGATAAGCAGGTCACATGCCCGCTGCTGAGCTTCAGGGGCGGTGGTGAGCGGCCCCGTGCCCGCGTCGATGGAGAGGCACTCGCCTCGTGGTCATAGGTAAACAAGAGGGACTCGATGGCCGCATGGATGTCGCCCGCTCCCTTCTCACCGCCCATGGCGACACCCTCTGCAAGCCCGCGGCTGCCGTCTGCGAGGATGGCGGACTGGGAAGCTGCCGCCCACAGCGTTTCGCCCTCGGAGAACACACCGCCGCCACGACCGGCACGCCCGGGGAACCACTCGTGCTCAAGACCCGCGGAGATGTGGCCTCCACCGGCAGCAACGATGAGCATGCCGCGGTTCAGCTGCGCGCACTCGACCCGTGCGACGGTGTGCGAGCTCATGTAATCAGACGACCTGTCCACGTGCAGCGAGGCCAGAGGCGTGGCCACTGAGGGTGATGTCGCGGATGCCATCGACAAGAAAAGTGAACCGGCGGATCAACAACAACAAAGCGCAAAGAAACACAGAGCACACACACACACACACACACACACGCTGTTTTCTATATATATTTTCTTTTTTTCCTTTTTTCGAGTGCCTGACTGCGCGCGTTCTGATCTCTGGGGGGGGGGAACAATTCCACGTGCGGGTTGCCAAAAAAAAAAGGGAGAAATACGGAAACGACACCAACGACAGCCCCACACAAACTTTCGCGCCTACAGTGCTGGCAGATTGTGCGTTCTTGTTCTGCTATGTGAGTGACGATCCCGCGCGCGGTCCACCGAGTAAAAAATGAGAGAGGCAGAGAGGAGAAGGTTGAGGATGAACCGTGTGTGTGTGTGTGTGTGTGTGTGCATGTGTGAACTGATGTAGACATAAGAATCTGACTGGATCCGCCGGGGGCCCGGCTCCTCCTCAAGTATCAACTGTATGTGCGTGTACACATGTCGTTGCCGTAAAAGGTCGATAGTGATAATGTTTTTCTTGGTTTCCGAAGCATTGCGCGCGGGAAGGCGAAACAGAGAGAAGAACAGAGAGAAGAAAGCCAACATCATTGAGCTAAAAGGCTGACACGCGCACTCCCCCTCTTCGCCAGCCTCACAAACCACTACAGAGTGAACAGAGTCGCTTCCGGGTGGAGGCGCATCGACTGTGCGGACAGAAGAAGGCGAGAGGAAGGAGAAAACAACAACAACCCAATATTCCGTGAATAGCCACATCCCTCTCTCTCCCCGTGCTTCGAATTTTGTCAGCTTGAGAAGAAGAAAATGTTGAAAAAAGAAAAATAGGAAAAATATTGCCTGTTTAGTAGATTTGGATTTTTTTTTTCAATTAGACTGTCAGCCACAGGGAGGGGTGGTATGAGGCCTCACTGGCATGACATACTGTTTGCTCACATTCCCATCCTGTTCGTTGCTACCAAGCTTGTTCACACACCGACATATACGTATGTGCGTGTGTGTGCGTGTGTGTGTTGGTGGGATGCAAAAGTAAGAAACAAACAAAGGAGGTGATGCGATGGAAGCTGGAGACACGCCCGCTTCTTTAAACTGTGCTGCGTCTTTGCTTACTTTCTTTTTTTCAGTGGTTGCCGTGCGTTCAGCGGCACCGGGCTTACTTGAAGACGCGACCCTCGAGCACGGGGCGGGGAATGGTGGGGCCCTCCCAGCACAGGTAGTCGGTGATCTTCTCCTTCTCGGCGTTCACGTCCTTGATCTCTACCCAGTCGAACAGCTCCGTATCAGCGACCTCCGCGACGATCTCGGGCATGCCCTTACCGCGGAACACCCAGAAGGCCACCAGGTCGTGCTGGGTCTCCTCACCGATGAGGAGCGCCACACCGAAGGTGTACTTGCGCGTGTGCTCCATGCGCTGGAACCAGCCGCGGACCAGGTTGGCAGTCATGAACTGCTTCGTGTTCTCCTCGTTGTACTTGTAGCGGCACCAGAAGCACGTGAAGCCCTCGGCGTCAAAGTGCTCAAAAAACCACGGCGCCGCGACGGTGCGGGTGTCGGTGTTACTGTACTCGCGCTTGAAGGCGTCGAGCACGAAGGAGCTGGCCGGGAGAGCGTCCAGGGGGTTGGGCTTCTTCTTCTCCTCCACGGGCGCGTCTTCCTCTTCTTCCTCCTCCTTCGCCTTGGGCTTCTTCTCGGCCTTCTTGGCGGCGGGCTTCTCCTCCTTCTTCTTGCCTTCCTTCGCCACGGGCACGGGACCGATGGTGGCGCCCTCCTCCACAAGCACCTCGATGACTTCGGGCTGGTGCATGACGGTGTTGTACAGGCGGTAGGCGTTGCGGTACTTCTTGACCATCTCGTTGCCGACCTCTTGGTTGGCACGGTAGATCCACTGAAGGGTGAAGGCAACGTCAATGTCGGCGATGGTCATGCGCTCGCCAACGAGGAACGTGCGCGTCTCGAGCCAGAGCTCCAGCCCGGCCATGGCCTCGTTCAGCGGGCCCAGGGCCTCTGCGGACGGCGCAGGGCTGCCTGTAACCAAAGCAACGAGGTAGGGCCTGATGGCGGCTTGCAGCTCCGTGTTGGCGTAGTCCAGCCACATGTCGACCTCAGTGCACTGGAAGGGCGTGGCGCCGTAGAGGTGGCGGCCACTCGCATCGAGACGGCCAATGAGCCGCAGGATGGCGTTGGATTCGAAGATGGTTGCCCCGGTCTCGGAGTCCTCGAGGACGGGGAGGCGGTGGCAAGGGCTGCAACGCGCCGCGTAGGCTTCGGTCTCGTTCTCGATGCCCATGGTCACGTGGCGCTTGGCCAACGCCACCTTGGCCACACGGGCGGCAGCCAGCAGCTTCTGCGCACGGGCCTGCAGAGGGTGGGGGCAGTAGGTGAGCGTCAGCGTCATGATTCACGCGAAACAATCGGATGTCTGTGCGTGTGTATGTGTGAGAGAGAGAGAGAGAGAGCAAATGGAAAGACTAGTCGCGCCAGTGCCAAATGCCAAACAACAACCGGACCGACACGTCACAAAGGAAGGGAGCGGGTTCAGAGAGCGTGTGTGTGAGGGGGAGAGAGAGCGATGCGTGAAAGAACGTTTCGCGAGAGAGTGGGGCACAAAGACATCAGTGAAGCCATTGACAGAGCGACTGCCCCGGCTTCATCCTGCTCGAAAAGCCTTCCCGACAAGGCGCGTGGCGACGATGTGAAGGACGCCCTGAAGCGGTTAGACACACACGCACACCACCAAAGCCAGCCACGAGAACTGCCGCATAGAATGAGTGCTAGCCTCTATTGCCAAGGCCCTACCGACGTCGAGTGAGACGGCATGGATGTGCCTGCCGGTAGAAGTTTCCGTTGATAAGGCAACATGGTGCCTTCGTTTTACTGTCGTCATTCTAGTTCTGATTAACAGTGCACTCGGCACATGCGTTGTTTTTTAGAAAGAGACAACCAACTGAAGTTGAAAAACAAAACAAAACAGAATCACGCGTGAAGTGGGATCGACGTCACACGGGACACCCGCCCATCATCACCAACAGCCATCAATCATCTCAGGGAAAGTACAAACAAAAGAAAAAAATCGAGAACTAAATACAAACACACACATGCACACATCGCGTCGCACCTAGTGCGTCGGCAGACAGAGGGTGGAAAGGACCACATACGCACAAAGAAGAAAAAGCCGGCACACAATAACAGTACCACTGAGACCGTGCACTAATCGTGTTTCTCTTCTAGACTCCGCCTCATCAGCCTGGCGGACGGTACCGAAAAAAAAAATTGAGGACCCTGAAAGACGGGGACGCGATTACGACACCATCATCTGCACGGATAGGTGCAGACTACAGGGTGGGCGAGCGAGAGTGAAGGCGAAAAAGCACTGGTCGGTACTTCCGGATGCGTGAGGGACAGAACAAGGTGAAGAAATGAGAAACATTCCGTAAAGGTACAAGTGCGACAACAGGGCCACACACACAGACATACACACTCACAGTGAGACCGGGAAAGGAGGGAAAACAAAAAGAGAAGAGAGAAGCAGGAAAAATCGTCTGTGACGGCGAGGCACCGCCGTCAGCTCTTCTCCTGCAGCTCTGACTTCTTCCCGGCTGTGGCGAGCATCTGCTGTTGCTGCTTGACCTTCCGCATCAGTGCCTGTGCCTGGGTGAACGTGTCCATCATCTTCTTGTACTCGGCAAAGGTGGCGTTTGAGGCCCACGGCTCCGAGCCAGTGGCCTGCACGGGCGGTGTAAAGCTCGGCACAGCGGCTCCCGCACCTGGCACGAAGGCCGGCGCGTTGACGTTCATGGTGGAGGATGAAGATGCGGTGGCGGTGGTGGACCCGGGACCGGACGCGACCGATGGAGACGGCGCGTCGCCACGCGTGGCCGTCGTGCTATCGGTGACTGTGGTCCCGTTAGGCTCGGCATGTGCCTTGCGCTTGCCGACTGCCGTGTGCTGAGCCGTCGGAGGGGCCGCGACGCCGCCGCCACTCTCTGCCTGACTACCCTTGGCGACGGACTGCTGAAAGCTCTGCTGCACGGTGCGCAGTACATCACGTTCGGCATCGCTGAGGGTCACCGGCGCGGCAAAGGCACCCATCGGCGGCTGCGACGGCGTGGCCGCAGAGCCCATGACGATGGGGAATGCCCCGGGGAATGGTGACGGCGCGATGGCCGGCACGTGATCCGCGGAGAGCCCGCCGCGGAACGGGGAGCTGGTGTGGCTCACGCCAGCAGACGAGGGAGTCATGGAAGGGATCATCGGTGCCGCCGCCGCCACCGTGCCGGATCGCTGTGTGGCAGGAACGAAGGGCGCCGCCGTGGCCCTGAGCGCGTGGTTCGGCGTCGCCGTTGGGGTAGCGTCCACCGCTGAGGTCTGAACGATCGGCGCACTGAACTGTGGGTTGAAGAGCGTCATGCGGTTAGTCGCGGCGGCGATGAGCGCGGCACTGTGATCGACCATCGGTGCCATTGGCGAGGCCAGGTACGAACTTGGTGCCGCGGGCGAGCTGCGCAGGCTCGGCATGTACGGTTGGTACTGGTGCGTGTACGCCTCTTCGGCCATCTTCTGCTGCTTGAGCTGGTTGAGCAGCACGAGAATAATCTGCTGCACGTACTCGCGGCGGCGGGAGATGACGGCGGTCTCGGTATACGCGTTTTCGCGACTGGCTTGTGGAATGACGCGCGTGTGCTGGACGAGCTCGCGAATGAGCTCGAGCGTGGCTGGGGTCACCTCCTCGCGCTGACAGAGGTGAACCAATTTTTCATAAAGCGCGACCTCCGCCGACGCCCCGAGGTGTGCGGAATCAGTCTGCGCCGCCGCCTCTGCCTCTGCGGTCGAGCCTACCGGCGCCTCTGCGGCAGCCTCCTTCTTCTCGCCGTTCACGTGAGCCGTTGCTTCGGTTCCCTCAGCTGCGTCCTGTGCGGCGGCTGTGGAGGTTACTGTCGCTGGCGTCGTGTCGACGTTGGCTGGGGCGTGTGTGCCGCCGGTAGCACGATCCTCACCGCGGCAATATTGGAGAAGCAGGTCGGTGATCTCATCCACGACACTCAGTGCGCTTTCCGTCTTTTCCGCCGCCTGATGACCGTGTGCGCCGTTGGCAGCCCCACCGGCCCCACGCGTGCGCAGCGCACGAAGCTCTTCAACCGACTTGTCTGCCTTCACCGTCATCACCGTCGCCGGTGGGGTTGGGGTCTTTGCTTTGCTCTTCTTGCGGACTACCGCGACGTGCGTGGCAGTGTTGGCCGGTGTCTTGGGTGTTTTCTTAACATCTTCCTTGACCTTCTCACCGGTCTGGACGGTCGGCGGAGGGGCCTCGGCGGTGGCGGACGGCGCATCGCCAGCCTTCGCCGCGCCCTCACCGTCCTTGTTGGCGGACGCGTCAGTCTTTGGCGTTTTCTTCGATGGCGTGCGCGTGGCGGAGTCACGCTCCTTCTTCTTTTCCTTTTTCACGACAGTGGTGGATTGCACGGGCCCAGCCGCGCTTTGCATTTCGCGGTGCGCGCGGAGCATCTCGGCGAGTGTCTCGGCGCTGGGTCGCGTGGCGGAGCTGGCGGCACTACCACGCGCACCGGCGGCCGTCTCCTGCGCCGCCTTTGGTGTGGCCCGCGTCCGTGACTGCGCCGTCGACGTGCCCTTGCCACCACCACCCTGTCGCCCCCCAGCGGTTGGCGTGGCGGTGACGGAGGCTGCCGAGGCTGGCTGCGGTGCGGTTTCCTCATCGCGGAAGTTCCAGATGGCGCTCTTCTTATTAAAACGCAGCGCAATCAGCGCCGCCCGCTCAGGCTCCTTCTTGTCATCGCCCTCCACGCCCTCCGCCGCACCGGCTGACGGCGGCACATCCTCGCGCGGTGTGTGGGCGGCACGGGCCTCGGCACCGTGTGCAGCCGTCGTCGCGGTGGTGGCTGGCTTGGCGATGGCGATCGGAGGGACAGCCTCCGACTGCGACTTGTCGTTGCCGTGCGTGTCCATGAAAGGATTCGATTGGACGAAGAGGAGAGAGAAGGGGGGGGGGTCTACGCAACAACCAAATAAGAAATTGTTCGCGCGTCCAAGAGAGGAAGAGAGCGAACGCGGAAACCACAGCAATAAACAGCAGCGGGGTCAAGAAAACAAACAAACAAAAACAAAAACAAGCAAAATCCAACAATGAAGCGAGGTGAGGGTGTACGTGAGAGGGTCTACTTCTAAAATTAAAATACCTTTTTGATTTGTTTTGTTTTTAAAGACGACCCGTGTGACGTCATCGCAGGTCAGACAAGGGGGGGGGGAGGGGGAAGAGAAAAGAGATGCGCTGTCGGGTGTGGGAAGAGACGAAGGGCCATGCGTCCGCGCGGTGAGGGGCATGTAGCAGCTTGTCCCTCAACAACGGAATCAAGCAACCACAGCAAGCTTGCGAGCCCTCTAGTTCGCGCGGTCAGGCCTCTGCCATCTTGGGTGTACCGGTGCCTTAACATGCGCTCACTGCACACTGACATATTTGCACTTGTGCCAGTGGAACGAGGCGTCACCAGTGATGCTCACTTCAACACTGTTTTGTGCCTCTTCTTGTGTCTGTCAGCAACGAGTTCAGCCCCAGGCAACGAGGCAAAGGAAACAAAAAAAAATGTCTGAGAAGCCACAGCAACAAACCATATCAAACAACGCAACGACCACCCACGCGCCAACGACATCACATAAACAACTAAATAATGGAGTCTCTCTGAAGACGACCACAACAGCCGCACGCTCCGCAGCTCGTCGAGCGCCACACAGTCGCTCAGAGTACGACAAACAGGCAAAGAGAGGAAGAGGAAAACCAAGAAGGTAAAGAAGCATGCGCGCCCGGTGTGTGAACATGACAATAAAGTTGTAGGGGAAGGGTGAGGGAATATCACAACGCAGAAGCGGTGGCCATCATCCCGTCGACGTTGTGCACGTTGATGGTGTGTGTGTGTGTGCTCACACACAACGGGCTACTCGTCTGTGTTCATGTCGTCTTAATCCTCCTCATTCACGATGACAACGCCAGATGTGCTTCTCCGCGCCCCGCGCTGGCGTCCGTGTTGCGCAATGCGGTGGAGCTTGTCGCGGTACGCAGATGAATCCTTTCTTTGGCTCGCCCCCACCTCACCACCGCGCGAACGCTCGCCGGCTTCTGTCGACAACGACGACGACCGCGACGAGCTGGACGAGGACGATGAAGAGGACACAAATGGGAAGTCACCGCCGCGCCGGCGTTGCCTTGAGCGCAGGTACTGCTCCCGCTCCAGGGTGAGCGCCCGTGGTGGACGCCTCAGCGGCAAGTTGCGTCGACCCCAAGCGAACATGTCAATGAGGGCCCCGATCTTTGTTGCTTTCGTCCACTGCTTGCGAAGGCTGTGGATGGCCCACTGTGCGAGGTGCGACCGCAGCGAGGCGGTGGTCTCGACACTGTTCTTGAGTGTAAACGAGCGGAGGTGAAAAGCGCGTTGGTGAAGACTGCTTGGGAGCATGAGGGTGTAGACACCGAGGAGAGGGCGGAGGGGGTCGGGGTGATGCCGGCGAAACGTAATGAAGATGGACACCTGTGACAGGAACATCTCCTCCACCCGGAAGTACGTCTGCACCGTACCGCCCTTGGCACGAGCACCACCAGCGCTGCCTTCGCGGCCGCCATCTTCCTCACGTCCTCGCCGTCCGGTTGTGCGAATGCCTTTCTGTGTTTGTACAGACGTCGTGAAGCGTGCACGCAGACGCCGGCGTTGGTGGTTGGCGCGAGTGCCGCCATCATCTACTGACTGCGAAGTGGGGCCAACACCTCCACCTGCCGCGACGGCGACTGCCAGAGCCGCGACGCCGGCTTGCCCATCAATAATATCGCTCACGACATGATTGACAAACTGAATCTGCGTGGTGAACGTGACGTCCGGCATGACGGTCGCCGTCGTCACTGGCAGCGCACGCGCGTTGGGGACGCCTGGGGAGGATGCTGGAAACGCCCTGGATGTGCTCGCGCCGCCACTGACGCTGTTGTTGTTGTTGCTGTTGTTGCTGTTGTGAGGCGCTTCCGTTGCTGCGAGCGGCGAGCTGACGGAGCCGAAGGAGCCATTGAGCGCCGTTGGTGATACCGCCATCACATGCGCTGGTACAGCGATGAGACTGCCGTTCGCGGTGGGGGAGTGAAAGCTGCCATTGAGCGTCGTCGGCATCGGCAGCCCACCTTGCGTCCCACCACCGCTGACGACGGGCGTCGGCGGCTGTCTGCTCTGCGGCCGTGCTCTCGCGCCTCCTCGCAGGGCGCGCACGGCGGGCGACATCACCGCCCGTGTGCGGCGCACTTCGAGGAGCACCTGCGCGACCCAGCTGTCCGAAAGCACCAGCACGAAGGGCGTGAGGGACGCCGTGAGCTCAGTGAGACGGACCATGCCGTCGGCGTACTGTGTGAACTGCACGTGCACCTCGAGGTCGTGCGCCTCGCCAAGTGCCATTGACTCATCTACAGCACTTCCCTTCAACAGGGACCACGCGCTGCTCACCGCCTGCCTCGCAGTGCTTGCCACCTGCTGCGTCGCCGTGGCCCACGCAGCGGACACCGGCGCAATGGCACTGGGGACACCCGTTGCGGTGGACGTGCCTGGTGGCGACCGCTGAGACCACCCGCGCCCATGCCGCGGAGAGTGCGCACGTGGTGATCCAGCGTGCGTCGCCAAGCCACTGTGCCCGTCAAGGCGACGATGCCCAGCGCCACGCGTGGAGTAGTGATGCGTGCCGACGTCTTGTGACGCAGGATGCGTTGCAGTGGCCGCCGCAGTGGCACTCGCTTCCACCGCCACGCCCGATGGCTGTGGTGGCGCCACGGCAGCGGCGGTGGCTGGCTGATCAGTCGGCTGCGGAGGGAGGGCGAGTCGCGCGCGGTAAAAGAAGACTTCCTGCGCCATCTCATCTACCACCTGTATCTGGTGGACAGCCAGATCAACGCCGTTGACGTCGTCCGTGGAGAGCCACTCGAGCTGGGCTCCTTCGATGATGATCGTCTGCATCAGCACAGCGCGCGACACCGTTGCAGAGGGGTGTGCTGTCGACGTCGCCGAGTTCACCGACGCGGGCAAGACCGCACCGGCGCCACCCTCCGCCATCCACGCCACACTCAGGTACGCGAGGAAGACAGTCTGCATGCGCGAGGCGCGCCACAGATCACTCGCGTTCAGCAGTGGCGCGTGTGCGTCGGTGATGAGGACGGTGGCGCCCGATTGATCGGCACTGGTGAAGCCGCGCACATGAAAAGGGAGGTGACCGTCTGTGCCGTTGCGGCAGACGCGACCCCGACCACCAACCTCCACATCCTCGTCGACGTCATCGTCAGCGGCGGAGGTGCGTGTCGCGGAGGGTCGGTAGTATTCATCTTCGTGGCCCTGGTGCAGCGTCGTGCACCGCGTGACGTGGCAGTCGCCCTTTGACAGGTCGACCTCGAACCACACGCCTTTGTGACCAATGACGTGCAGGCGCAGCACACGCTCACCCTTGCTGTCCTCCCACATGAAGAAGTGGTTGCGGCAGGGCTGAATGACGTTGCGGCGGCGACTGCCCTGCTGGCGGACCATGACAACGTTGTGGAGGCACCGGTTCTGCACGCGGATCTGTGTGGTGCGCACCGGCTGCACCACCACCGCAAGGACGTTCTCTACGCTCTGCACGGACACCGCCACTCGCCCCGTCACGACCGCGTCGGCGAGAAAGGGGTCGTACGCCTCGATCGCCGTCGCGGAGAAGGTGTCGGGTGGTCTGTACACCGTCAGTGCGGCGCCGTACTGGACTGCCAGGCGCTTCAAGTACGGTCTTGGCGCCGCCCACAAGTTGAACGTTGCCTGGCCCGGCGCGTCGATGGCAACCGGGTCGGTGCGCTGGCACTCGTAGAACTTGGAGAGGTCCTTGTGCTGCACGGCGTAGTCGGTGATGGAAGTGACTGTGGGTACCATGCCCGTGAGATCCTCACGGAGGGTGAGGGTGTTGCCTGCAACGGTGCCGATGCAGCTCACGTGGTGCTCACCAGGTCCGAGCAGCACCGAGGTTGCCGAGGAGAGCGCGCCAAAGGTTTCTTTCCAGGCCGCCTCGGCCGCGCTGTCGGCGTGCGCGCTGGTAGACGCCTGACCAGGTTCCTTGGCCGCCGCTGCCGCCGCGCGCTGGGCTTGCCGCTTCTCCAACTTCACCTGAAGGCGCGAGGACGTCTTGATTGCCTTGGTGAGACCTGGGCAGTCGAACCAGAGCCGCAGCTTCTTGTTGGTGCGGTTGACAATGATCCAGCGTGGTGTGATGACGAGTGTCATGGGACGCCCTTCGCGGGCATTGGGGAGTTGCACCGCATAGGTGCAGCTTCGCGTGAACCCGATCGTACTCTGCACGGATTCGAAGACGCCCTTCGACCCCACGTCCATCGCCACCGCACCGGACCAGCGCGCGTCGAGCCCGACCTTGAGGAATACCTGTGTGAAGTCCTGCAGACGCACACCGAGCAGGTAGGGCACGCCTTGCGAAGGCACGATGCCAGTGTCACGGTTTTGCCCAGCGCAGAGAGTGCGGGTGACGATGCTGTCCGTCATGAGCAGCGGGTACTCCGTGTAGTTGTGAACCCACAGTGCCACCGAGAGCACAATGGTGCGGTGGAGAACGGTGACCTGAACGTGGAAGGTGTGGCCGTTGGCATCCAGCAAAGGCAGCAGGCGCGGGTGGTGTTCCACGGCGACGTCGAGCGCGGTGACGACCTCCACCACATCTTCGGTGCGGATGAGGTCGCCAGTGCACTGTGAGAAGGACATCGCCATGTGCAGGCCTGCCGTGTAGTCGCACTGGAAGATGGGAATGGCGGCCCTGTGGGGCACGTGACGGTGGCTGGCGAGCGTAATGAGCTGCCGATAGGATCGCTGCTTTTCGTTCAGATTGTGCGCCGCCAGCGCCGCGGGGGGCAGCCATGGCTCGAGAAGGGCCGCGTCGGTGGCCGTCTGTGGGCCGGCCCGCGCGTCGTGCTGCCAGAGCCCCACGCTGATGGGCACACCAAGGTGGTTGATGACGGTGGCGCGCGGGTAGAGGTAAATGAAGTTGGAGAGACTCTCCGCCACGCGCTTGGTGACAACAAAGAATGACAGTGGACGGGTATCAAACCCCTGGTCATCCCGCGACCCCACCGTCGCCTCGTCGTGCACTGTGGTAGATGTCGGTGACGACGAGGTGACCGGCGAGTTATCGGGCACCGGCTGGAGTTGCACAAAGGCGCCGCTCTGCGCACGTCGCGTGTGAATGGTGGCCTCGTACGCGATGCGGCGGCCAGAATGACTCGATTCCAGCTCCACCCGCACCACCACCCGCGCACACCGTGTGGTGAGGGGCAACTGCTGACCGGAGGCCACCACGACAAGACCCGCACGTCCCGTCTGTTCAGGTGCAGCGGCGGGCTCACCCGTGCTGCATTGACGGCTGCCGAGCGACCGTCGGGAGCCATTGTTGTCGGTATCGTTTCCATCACCAGACACAGACCGTACTGTGGTGGTGGTGGTGGTGGTCTCACGGACACTCAGCAGGTTCTCGTCGCCGCTGGCGTGGTCCGCTGGCTCACTGTCGCCATCGTTGCACACGCGAATGAGGACAGGAATGCCCGTCTCGTTACGAATGGCCTGCTTGGCGTGAATGCGAATGAGCAGCAGCCCACCGACGTCGCTCATCTCCGTGTTGGCGCTGTTGTCGGCGTGTCCGCCTGCCTTGAACCTCAGTGCCTGCGCCGCAGAGAAGTTCTCGGCGGTTGGCGAGCTGACAGCCGCGTTGGTGCCCGTGTGGCCCCGTGGCAAGCCCGTCAAGCTTTCCGACACCGCCGGTGCCGCCTCGCGCGGGGCGGTGCTTTGACTCGCAGCGTTGTCGACCGTGGCGTCGTCCAGCGCATGGCTCACGAGCCCTTGACGGCGACGACCACCCTCGTCCTCAGAGGAAACTGTTGCCACAGCGGCGGCGGTGCTCCACTGGGCCGGGATGGTGTGGCTCTCTGCGGTAAGCTCGTCCCCATCCCAACCGCCATCGCCACCGTGTTCGTCTGCGCAGGACAGCACCACCAGCACATCATTGACGAGCAGACCGGTAGCGTTACCGTACTGCAGCTCCGACGCGCTGACACGCGTGCGGGTGAGGTCCAGCGCACGGCCGAGCGCGTTTAGCTCATATCTCTGGCGTGTCCGCGACCACTGAACGTAGTCGACCAGCAGCAGCGACACGAACAGGTCCTTGACGCGCTTGTACGGGATGAGAACGTCGACGCTGCAGCCTGGTTGGATAAGCAACAACCGCCCCTCGTCGTCATCGTCGACTGCACCGACGTCGTGCACGCCTTTACGGGTGCTCCTTATACTTGTCTCTGTTGCGCCGCTTGCTCTCGTCACCCGACTGGCTCGGCTCACAGCGGAAGCCTGTACCTCCATATCAATCTGCTGCCTGCTCCGTGACGAGCTCTCCGCCACCATGCTTGGATTGGAGGTGGCACTGGCCTGCGTTGTGGCACGAGAGGTGTGGCTGTCGGTGGGTGGCATCGTGGTCGGTGCACGGCCGTCCGTGGAGATGAGCAGAAACAACGGACAGTTGTACGCGTTATGGAAGCGGTGCGTGGCGGTGGAGGGGAGGGAGCCTGCGGACAGGCCGGTGCTTGACGGCGGGAAGGAGGCGGAGGACTTGCCGAATGCATCGTCATCGTTGTTGTTACTGTCGTCGTTGTCCTCTCGTTCTTCGTCGTCGCTATCATGGCTGCACTCACCACTGTCGTCACTGTCGTGACTGTTGCCCCTTGCCGAGTCTGCGACGCTGGCATCGTGATGACCGTTGTGCACTGCGGAGCGTGCACTGTCAAGAGCGCTGGTAGGCGACTCCACCCGTGCCACGGCGTCAGCCATGGAGCGCAAGGTGCCCACACTCTCGTCCTCTACATCCGTGTCCTGGTCCGGTGGTTCGGCACCGGTGCCGTCAGCGCCGCTAGCCGCGAGAGCCGTCCGACAACTCTTTGCGAGCAACACCATGTGAGCCATGGCGAACCGGAGCTTAAAAAGGACCATGTGCGAAAGCCGGACCTGAAGACCTTCCGCGTGCACCGACGAGTGCACGTTTGAGCTGTGACGCGCAACTGTGGATGTGCGCGAGCAGCGCAAGGCCGCTGTCGGCAGTAGCACAGTGTCCCATCGCCCTTTACCGTACACTTCCAGCCCCAGGTCAGCGTTCTGCACGTGCAGTGTGTCTGTGTGCTCGCTGCTGACGACACGGCGAAGGAGCAGCCCGTGCGCGCGCATTCGCAGCAGCGGGTATCGTGGGTCGCTCACGGTCAGCTCCGCCAACGACACGAAGACAACCAAGGACGACTTCAGCGCAGGTGCCGCGTTCACAGGCGATACGGACGCCACAGATTGCTGGCGCCACGTGACTGAGTCCTGACGCAGGTCGTCGAGCGCGCCGTCCTGGCTGGCAAGACCCAGAGGCGTCTCACGTTCACCCCTCTTGCCGTGCCGAGTGTCCGGCACGTCGGTGCCTGACTCGCCAGCGGCGGTAGCGTCGCCTTCGCCGCCCACCCAGGCGTTCGCCATGGCCGCCGGTGAAAGCCGACGCCACGCCAGCGCGTTCGCTACCCGCTGCGAGAAGAGCGTCTCCGCCTCCGTCATGCTGAGGTGTTGAACGTGCTGCACCAACTCTCCACACGCACGAGCGATGCCAGCCAGGTGAACAACATCCGCGCGCGACACATCCATCACGAGCGCGTCGACGGAGACAGCGGTGTGGACACCGTCCGTACTCACAGCTGACAGCGCGGTTGGGGCGAGAATGGTTGTGTACGTCGCGCGTGACAAGGCGTCCCCGGCAAACATTTCCACGAGGAGGTCTTCTGCGCACACGCTGTGCCGCACGAACTGCCCACCTCGCAAGCAGCCCGCTCCGTGCAGTCGCATCGCCGTGCGGAGACGGCGCGTGGTCATCTGGTCTTGCTGCGTGATCTGCAGTGTGGCAATCGAAAAGCGGAAAGAACGCACAACAGTGGCTGACGCTGGCTTGGCTGTTGCCGCCGCGACACTGTGATCAACAGAGGTGTGCGAACGTGGCGCGTGGAAGTCATCGGAGGCTCTCCACGTGTAGGGCTCGCGCAGCTGCGTTTCCTCACCCGCTGCGGTGCCGGGACGAACCCGATCCCACCAGTCTTTCCGTCTCGACCTGGCTGGCCGCGCCAAGGACGTGTCTGCCCTGTCTACTACACGGTCTGTCAACGGCCCCTGTGCGCTGTATTCCTCGCCCTCCTCCTCATCGGAGGTACTTGACGACGCCGCGTCATCAGAGAAAAACGTGATACGAACAGACTCCCCACAGGTGATGTAGCTGCCTTCGTGCAGTGCGACAAATGGCACCAAGGCGGTGGCGACACCCCCACCTTCGGCATCGGCAACGGCCTCGCGGAGACGTGCCGTCCAGGCCGCTGCCGGCAGACGAAACGAACCGTTTTCAAAAGAGACGGTCATGTGCGCGTCGACAACCATGAGCAGCCGCTCTGCCACGGGTCTGCCGGGCCGCATGACGGCAGGGTCCACAGTGATAGCGTGCCCACCGAGGTTCACCACGAGGTGGTTGGTCATAGCGTTCGAGAAGCACAGCACAAGCCCGCTGCGGGAGAGAAGAAGGTCGTCTGACACATGCCAGACAGGCTCGACAACGTCCTGGATGTACAGGGACTCGGGGCCGTACACGCCCGTGGATTCGTGACCCGCGTCGCCACCGGCACCTCCGCCACGAGTCGGTGGCACCACACCCCGTGGAGTGTGTTTAGGCAACGGTGCGTCCGACGCCGTCGCACCAGATGCCACACACTCCAGCAACACCAAGGAGGCGGAAGAAGCACCGAGGGGGTCCTGCGTCGGCACAGGCTCTGCTGCCTCTCCACCCGCCGCGGCCGCAGAGACGGAGGCTGCGGATGGCGAGCGCCGCAGCACCCAGACGCTCGAATCCACCGGCCGAACAGTATAGGCGCGGTGCCACGTCACGGCGGCCGCGGCAACCGCCCGTGTGGGTGTCTCCACGTACAGGGAGAGAAGCACGTCGAGCGCCGCGACGCGTGGCTCGAAACAGAGACTCTCCACGCGCACCGTCAGCTCACTGGGGTCGACATCATCGTCTGGTTCACCGCACCACGCATTGCCAGTCGCACCCGGAGGACAAGGAGGCGGCGGCGGTGGCGACACGTGCGCCGCCGACTGTGCGGGGTGCGAGCACCTTGCACCAGCGCACCCCTCTTCACTGCTCACAGTGGGTACTGTGGCAGGGATGCGAACGGCGAGATTCTTCATCTGCAGCAACTTGAGAGATTGGGATGGGTAGAGTACCGTACACGACGGCATGAGCACAGCGTGTGCGGCGGGGAATCGCGTCACCCTTGTTCCCTTCAGAGACAGCGTAAACAGTCCCGCCATGGCAGTGGCCGCCGCGTGCGTTGTGGGAAGCACAGCTCGAATCATTTCCTCCATATTGGGCAGTCCCGGCACACTCCTTGCCCTGGTGGCAGAGTGTGGCGGTGTGGTGCGGGCATTCTGGGAAGACGGGGAGACCGGCACGTACGCTGTCCAGTGGTGCGCAATGTGAGCGTGAAAAGCATTCTCGTCTGCCTGGTTCTCAAGCGCAATGCCATGCAGGTCGATGTCGCTCATGATAACAGTCCAGCGCGCGCGCGGTGGCGTCTCACAATCGTGAGCTGCTTGGCTTGCGTCAGTGCGTAGCAGCGGTGAAGCCTGCAGCGAGCCACCGAAATTGGAGGGCAACGAGAGCAGGTCAGGGCTATCCCGGTGCTTCTGCGGAACACGCATCATTTTCCACGTGGCGATTTCCTCCGCCAGACGTGGAATGCGTCCATAGAACGCGGTGCGTCTCAACGCACGAATGCGCATGACGCCGGCACTGCCACGGCGACTACGCGTGGCCTGGCCCTTGTTGTCATTGTAGTGCCGCAACACGCGCGACAGACGCTGCGCTAGCTCTGTGAGCAGCGTGCAGGTCGACGTCGTCAAGAGAAGCAGCACTGGTGCCACAACAAGCACCACACCGTCACCCCCCTCCACCGCTGCCGCGGCCAACGTTGGGCTAGTGGTCGACGCTGATGACACTCGGCGCGTACTTCGCACGTTCAGCCTTGGCAGCACCACGCGCGGCACCATCTCACCCACGAGCTTGGACGGTACTGGTGAGGACGGCGCCGTCGCCGTGCCTGAAGACGCGGAGAGTGAACGATGATAGGCAAGTGACGGTGACGCGCGAGGTGCACCGTACCTGCGGCGGCGCTGCCGACCCGCTTGCGTTTTCTGTGGCGCAATCTCAACGCGCCCGGCGCCAATCTGCAGCGAATCCACACTGCTGTACGAGACATCACTCAAGGCACATGTGAGAACGGCCATGGCGCGCTCGCAGCAGTATGACAGCCAGTGAACAGAGAGCACGGCGCGCCGCACAAGAATGCGAAGCGCAGGATCGGGAGCGGCCTCCTCCTCCGCGGTGGGGGCAAATCTTGCTGCCGAGGGAAAAACGGGGCTTGCGCTTCGCGGGACGTCGTCTCTGTCGTCACTTCCGCCCTCGCGTGCTAAAAGCAGTGCGTGACGTCGGCAATGAATGGCGTCCATGAGCCAAGTCTCCTGCTCTACACGCGCCTCGGAGACTTCTGAGAGGCGGGCCAGTACTTGCGTGTTTTGCACTTCAACCAGCACGGCCTCACTCAGTTGCACGTGAATGTTGCGGATAATCAGTGCCCTGCCGGGGCCAGTGCCCTCGTCCGTGTCGTCGTCGTCTCCGTCGTCGTGTACGGCGAAAAGCCCGCCGCGCCACACCAGCCCTGGACGGTCCGCCGTGGTCGCTGACGGGGCCTCCCATCTGGAAAGGGATGAGGACGAGGGCTGAGACGTCAGCTCCACGATGGCATAGCCTTCTTCCGCGAGCTGCTGCAGCGCCGGCATGCACCCGCACCACTCACTGACACGTTCGCGCTCTGCTTGCAGTGAGTGATGCACGATGAGACTTAGGCGAGGCAGCACAAACTCAGCGCACCCAGGAGACGTGCTAAAGCGCGCACCGCACCAGAGAACCACCGAGGTGCCCAGTGACGGGATGTGCAGCTCCGCAGGTGCAAAGCGCACGTCAAGCAAAAACTGCCGAGACTTCACGGCTGTCGCTGCTGGTGGCCCCGGCGGCGGCGGCGGCGTTGTCGGCTGCCCTTCTGCTTTCTTGGTTTCCTCCTTTCCGTAGAAGGTCAACAGTGTGCACCAAGCTGCAAGCTCCGCTGGCGTCATGACCATGTTCAGCGACGGCGTGCCAACGAAAGCGCCATCTCCGTGGGGTCTGCATCCAGTCAGGGAGACGTGCATGGATTCATCAGCGACGCCGGCGTTGAACGGCGGACGCGCGTCATTTGTGTAGATCAGCTTGACCAACGCATGCGTGTCGTCTTCACGTTCCGCTGCGAGTGTCGCACGGCGGCGGTCGAGGTTGGTTTGCGGTGGTCGATCAGGCACCGCGCCCACGGGGTGCGTCTCGTCGTTCAGCGCCTCGTTGTCCGTGCCGTCTGCCGACACACTCGTGCTGCAGGCGATGCGAGGTAGGGACGCAACTCCACTCAGCTCAACGCGCGTGCAACAGTCGTGGTTGGAGATGTCGATATGGCACCACGCCACATTGATGTGGAGAAAAAGTGGCGACACACGACCATCACCCCACATGTAGTACAACTCACAGGCGGAGAAACGAACGGACATGGCCAAGTCACCCGGAAGCACCGGTGATGAGTACGGCCCCGGAAATGCAGGCACGTCGGTGTTTGGTGGTGCCTCCGCAGTGAGCCGTGCGGTCAGACCAATATCGGCCACGGCAGTCGAACGTGGTGACCGTGGCGGCAGAGCACGGCCACGGCTGGCACGGCTTGAGAAGTGAACTCGCGAGCCAATGTTACGCAGGCGCCACAACCCTGCACCGGAGGTGTTAAAGTGGTCCCACAAGGCAATGATCGTTGGCAAGTGCAGCACAACTGCCTTGTCTGCGGCGGCGACGTCCAGGACACAACGGCTGTAAGGGAACACTGGGATGTCTTCCAGAGTGGGCGGCATCACATGGAACATCACTGTGGTTGTACTACCACGTCGGAGAGGGAACAAGTCTAGGGGCACCACTGTGTCCTCGAGAACGCAGCTCAGTCCGTCGCCAAGTTTCACGTCCACAAACATTTCCTTGTCACGGAATCGCTTCACTGACACGTACACATCCTCGTTGTCCTGAGCGACAAACCGGAGCCTGCGCAGTGGGCTGCCTGTAGGCACCGCCGACTGACACGGGCACAGACGCAACGTCGAGTAGCTGAGTGACACGGAACCGCCCAAACACGGTACCTTTCTCGCATCGTCGGAGCTGCGAAGGTACACACGTGAGTCCTCTTCCTGGAAAATGGCTAGCATGACCAAATCGAGCAGCCGCTCTGCAGTCATACACAGCTTGTCGTCAAGGGTAAGTTGCGCATTATTCACGTCGAAATGAAACGCAATGCCGTCCTCTGTGATGCCGCCTGCGTACGGTGAGGTGTCAACGAAACCGTCTGCCCAGAGTACCAGCTCCAACTCGGCTTCAGGACAGCAACCAGCAGACGTTGTCAGGCCAAATGATGTCATGTGAATACGCCAGCCGTCGCCCAAAGTCGCATCGATACGAAGCATTCGAAGTTCCAGGTCTAAAAAAGAGATGCGCGGAAATAGCACTTCGACCGAAAATGGTGCCTTTTCCTCGCTGTGTGTCTCTGCTTCCTCACCACCAGTCGTGGTTGCCGCTGCCGAGGCAGGTAGCGCTTCTAGCACGCGCTTTTTGACGCTGCGCAGTGTATCTTTGATGTACTCAACGGCCTCCAGATTGTCCTCAACACGAACGTTTCCTTGTATGAAAGCAATCGCATCCGACTGATTTCGCCCGCCTGGAGTCAGTTCCAAACTGTTGGCGTACGCCAACGCGCTACCCCGTACAGTCACAATGAAATCTTCAATTGAATGAGTCGGCGGACTACTGCCAACGATGGAGGTGTGTAAGTTTCGCGCGATCACACAGATTTCGTGCACCGTCACTGTCACTTGCTGCAAGCCGATGTCAAACACGCGTGCCGGCCTTGTTTTTGTCTCGCATCTTGCGGTTGCCACTGCATCCGTCGCAGCGTCATCAGTAGTCTCCTGCTTTGGCGAGGTAGATCCCGAGCTTGGCGTCGCGACACGCGCGCGGGGAGCTGAGAGAAGCATGGAGTCAATCAATGGTTTGTACGCAGATAGGAGACTGACTGTGGCACCAAGGGCGTCCGCGTTAACTTGAATGCCCAGTTCCGTGGTGCTAATGATGGTTCGACTCCCACCATCCATATTGACGGAGTGAAGAACCGAGATACACTCATCGGTGCGTGCCCGACCAGTCAGCGAAAATAAACGCTTGTATGCACCGAGACCCAGACTTACTCGCCTTGGTGCAATAAAAAGCGACGGTTCCTGGCCACTCACCATCGATGCGGCCGCGTGAAACCCGTCCATCTCTGCAACCAGTCCACCGTCGACTGTCGCTCGCAGAGCGTTCCAATGCACAGTAACGGCCAGATCGAAACCAAGTGACTTGAGAGCCGGGGGATGGGCATCCACGGTGACAGACCTGGACGGTTGTTGCACTGAGGACTCGCGGAAGTCCCGTGGCAACTCGATCAAGCGATCGATACTCGTTTTCTTTGCTTCGACTCTTGCTATTCGCCTGCACGCAAGCAAGTCGCTCAGTGGCAGTGCGTCTTCGAGTTCCCTTTGGCGCTCAAGTGAAACCGCCGCTGGATTGGCCAGTTTTTGTGCGCACAAGTTAAAGTATTCGTTGCACTGGCGTTTGCGTTGCAAGTACGCTGTCCAGTCAAAGGCTGCTTTTCTGCGACGATGCTTTACCTGCGCACGCACCTCGTGCAGGACATAAGTCCACCACGCACCTGCGCTTCCGGCCACGGACCGCGAGGGCCGCACATGGGGTCGTTCTTGAAGGAGCCGCCGCTGCTGGCCACCGATGATGCCGTACAATAGCGCACGAATAGCGCGAACGTTGCATTCCGATATCCTTGTTTCGTGCAGTGTCGAAAAGTATTGCACTTGAAAACGAAGACGGCTTCCTGATTTAGATCCTCCGCTTTGCATGACGCACGTCTGTGCATCGCAAGGACTCAAAAAAGGCGTTGAGCGCTCTCGGCTGCGACAGTATTCGGCGAATTGGGTGGCAGATGCAGCTGCACCCGTCAAAGGAACCAGTGGTGGTGCGGCGGTGTCCGTAGCATTGCGGTTGAACAGCATCACGGTCAGCGCCTCGTACCTGATGCGCCTGTAAACGTTGCTACCAGGTGAGGCGGTGACAAAGTGCGGCTGGTAGTTCTCATCAGTGGGCTCGCAGATGATTCTTTGAAACGACAGCGCCGCGGCGGCGGCTTCACCCTCGTAGCAACCTGTCGTTTCTTCTATTCTGACAACCACATTTTCTATCAGAAAGGAGAAGTTGGCGATAATGTTTTGTTGCAGGCGTTCAAAGTAGCCGCCGCCAGTGTTGGCTTCGGCACCACTATCAGTGTGTGCCGAGGAGCCCTCGTGACTTTTCGCATCCGTGCCTTTTCCGTCCTCCGCGGGGGACAGCGATGAGGCGTTGTCGATGTCCAACTGATCCATCTTCTTCTTCTGCCTCTGCGTGTCACCGGTTTCCTGTGCACTGTGCTTGTGCGTCGAAAGAAGGATGGAGACATCTCTAATTGTGATGCCGCAGCTCTTTCTGTTCAGTGAGTGCCACGGAATGTCAACTTTTAGATAACCGATGACGCCGCGTTGGAGACGAAAGAAATCGTTGTCTTCCGTGATGGCTGGCGAAAGCTCAACGTTTCTAAGCTCAACATATCCTCTGAGGATACTTACGTTGACGGAGTCCTTGTTGATGTCTTTCAGAAAACTTCCCAGGTAAGCCGTCAGCAAAGAGGCCACGTAGTTAGAGAGAACCATCGCACGAGAATAGAGTCGTTTTCTTACAGATACCACCTCTCTTTTCCAACAAACGCTCTCCCTCCGCACTTTTTCTCAGCCTACGTCTCTGTCTCGATATGTGTACGAGTAGTGGTGTGTGTGTGTGTGTCGCCACGGTTGGTTGGACGACTGATTGACGTCCACGCGCGGGCATTTTGTTTTTGTTTTTCAAGAAGGCAAGGAAGGATGAGGTGTTAGGAAAAGCGTGTGCATGGAGAAGTGACGACTGCGAGAGGAAACACGACCCACAGTATCCGGTGAACGCGAAGACGGCGCCTGCGCGCCCACCAAGAAAAAAAAAAAGGTGCAAGACACAGTCTCAAGCAATCGCATCAGCTGGTGGACTTGCTGGTGTCAGTGACCTAGGCCCTGCAGTTCCTGTACATAAATGTATTTTTTTTTTTTTGCTCGACCGGCATCGGCGGCTGTGGCACTGGAAGTTACGCAATAAAACCGTCTCCTGTACGTGGGGTACTGCCCTCATCTCTAGTAGTGCCCAAGATGGTTGGAGTTAGAACAAGAGCTTCGCAAAGGGCTCTGCACAGTACACGCACGTCTCACACACTCTGTTTGGGTGCTCATTGATCACGAGCGACCCGTCTTTGCCGATCAACTTGATGCTGAAGACAGTTGTCTTTCCGAACAGTTCGCTTCCGGGTATACTGTTGTACTGATAACCGTACTCCGCACCAAGGTGAAGGAACGAAGAGCCGTCGGGCGACACGTGGGCAATAAAGGCGTACATTGTGCCTTTCCCGGAGAGCAGGTGCCAGTGGGCTTCGATACAGTCGTTTCCACACTGCTCGGTGCAGGCGCACACACGTCCGTGAGTCATGCGGCGTACCGTAAAGTCCTTTGCGTCAAAGAGACAATTGCGCACCCGCCCAGCGTTGAGCAGTGTTAGGCGTACCTTTTCCTTAATGTCCATGACGCTTTCAAAGTCTTCAGGGCAAAAGACAGTCTTTTTGAGGTCCACTTTCAGTTCATCGTCGTCTGAGTCGTCGCGGCGAGGCGGTGCTTGGCGTAGTTGCTGACGAAGCTGGGCGTCCTCTTCAAGACGTTGGTGAAGCTTGGTTGGAAGCCGGAACGACACGGGCGTCTTCAGGCTCTCTTCAATGGAGGAGAGCACCCTGTCGCCGTTCTGCAGGGTTTGCTGTGAGCCGGTGAAGACATAATACCCGTCCTTCTTGGCACCATCGAATCCAATGGCGTGGAACAGAAAATCAACAAAAGCGCTGGAGAGTCCCACCAAGTTCTTTTGGATGGCGCCATTCGCCTTGCGGACCTCGCGGAACTTGGGGTTATTTATGTCACGAAGCAGGTTGGCGAGCAAAACGCGAAAGACGTGTGTAATGGCGCGCTGTGTGGCTTCGTTGTCCTCGTCTTTCCACTGTTCAGTGTCCATGGTGTTTTCTACTTTGATGTGGCGGCCTGTGTAGAGGCCTTGAGGCGTACTTTGGTTAGGAAGGGATGTGTGTTGTTGGTGCGTGGGGTCGCCGCCGCGGGGCTGTGGGGGCGGGGGGGGGGGGGGGTGCAGCCGGGGTGCGTTCACGAAGCCCGAAGCTGGCCTTCGCACGAAGTTCCGCTG